>JAODKL010000045.1:7287252-7298484 GCA_026780765.1 Petrocephalus schoutedeni | reverse complement strand
CCCAGTGGAAAACCCCCCAAAAGTGAGCTGTACTGAACCGTGCCGTGCCGTACTATGCAGTGGAAAAGCGCCATTATATTCTTCAGTGAGGCTGGTGACTGGCAGTTCCAGAGCACCAGGTCCATACAAGCCGATAGTACTGAGGCACAGCGGGAGTCCAAGCCATTTCTTAATGTAGGAACTCTCCAGTTTCTCGACTTTGGTGATTGGGTCCTCATAGACTGTTTGGGGCCACATTAGATGGGGGAGAAGTCCAAACTGCAGACACCACAGTTTTAGCTTGCCAGGAAGCGGGGTCTTTTCTATGGTGATAAGACCTTTGATGGTTTCCTCCCTCAGTTGATTACACTGGTCTGATTCTTTGAGACTTTAATTGTACCATTGTCCCAGACTCTTGACTGGCTGCTCTGACACCACTGGAATGGGAGTGTCGTCGATGTGGAATCTCTGGTCTACAAGTTTTCCTCTAATGATGGATTTGCTCCTGGGTTTGGTGGGTTTAAAGCCCATACAAGCCCATGTTATGTTCTCGTGAAGCTTTCTCAGTAAGCGCTTGGTGCATGGAATGATGGAGGTCAGGGTGGTCAGGTTGTCCATTTAGGCACAAATAGGTGGTAGTCGCTGTCCATCCTGTATGTGTTCTCCTCCTACCAGCCACTTAGAAGCCTTGATGATGACTTCACTACACTACAAAACAGAGTCATTAAAGAACTTAAAAAAGCAAAGGCAAACTTCTTCTTAACTATAATCAATAAAGCAGGGGGAATCCAAAAATAATTTGGATTAAACTAATAGGACAAAATCATAATGAAATAAAAACATTTGAGCTTGTTGTAGAGGGCAAGCCAATAAACAATCCAGTTGACGTAGCTGATGCTCTTAATTACTTTGCTGACTCAGTTGCCACAATTGTCGAGTCTTTTACCCCTGAGCACAAGGGTAATATTCCACAAGTTATACTAGTTGGACCAGTTTTTAACATCAAAGCTGTAACTGAAACAGATGTCATGAGTGGTGGGGACCCTCAAGTCATCAAGAGCTTAGGACGTCATTGGCATGACCTCTGGTATACTCAAAGAGCTGTCAACACCTCTGCTCTGTCCCATCACAAAATTAGTTAACCTTTCAATTACAAATGGAGTCTTCCCAAGTGTTTGGAAATTGGCTGCTGTTTCTCCAATTTTTAAAGGTGGAGACCGACTCTCTGCCTGTAACTACAGACCCATTAGCATCCTTCCGGTGGTATCCAAGGTCACTGAAAAACTTTTAGCAGAACAAATTATTGCATTTTTAAACACATGCCCCTCTCCGCTGCATCCTATGCAATTTGGCTTCCGTGCTAATTACTCTACTGAGACAGCAAACTGTTTTTTCACAGAAAAAATAAGATTTTTATTAGACAAAGGAGGAGTCATTGGAGCCATTTCTTTAGATTTAAAAAAGGCATTTGACACCATTAAAAGTGTTCTTTTGTATAAATTGTCTACTTTTAACTTCTCAATACATGCAATTAACTGGTTTGGTTCCTATCTAGCAAATCGATCACAGTTTGTTAGAGTTAGGAGTCATCGATCAAAACCCATTGGTATGCCTACTGGTGTCCCGCAAGGATCCATACTGGGTCCGCTTTTATTTACCCTGTATGTTAATGATCTGCAACAGTTTGCCCTGATGTTAATATTCAGATATATGCAGATTATACTGTGATGTACATCCATGGTAGTAGTGCAGCACAAGTCGCAGATCAGTTAACAAAGTCAATGCAATATATCACAACATGGTTAAAACAAAATTGTCTACAATTGAATGTGTCCAAAACAGTATGCATGTTCTTTAGAAAGTCAAATAAATACTTCACTGAGCCAGATGTATATGTGGCAGGGGAAAGACTGCAGGTAGTGTCAGAATTGTTCTGGTTGATTGTAATCTTTTGTTTAAAGCCCAAATTACCAATGCCTGTCAGCGAGTTAAATTAAATTTGGCAAATTTTAGATTCATACGAAATTGTATGTCAACAGAGGCTACAATCATGTATATGCATTCAATGATCTTTTCTCACATTACATATTGCTTAACAACTTGGTCTCAGGCCAGTACAACCTCTCTTATGCCCATTCACTCGCTATATAAACAAACTCAAAGTTCTTGATGATAAACCTAGACATCATCATCACTGATTTATTTTAACTGAATATAAACTTCTGAGTTGGGAAAATCTTGTGAAATACACAAACCTATGTTTGACATATAAGATTATCAATGGACATGCTCCTTCAGTTGTAAGAAAATTCATAAAAACAGGTTCATCTACGAATAGATCTACAAGAAGTATGACTAGAGGTGACTGTATAATTCAGATGAGAAAAAGCAGTTTTGGCCAATCTGCATTTTCCGTCAGAACTGCACCTGAGTGGAACATGATACCATCCCACATCAGAGACATAATTTAAAAAAATGGTTAATTAGCCTCCAAATATGTCAACATTAAATAATATTACATTACCCAGTGCCACTATTAGTTATTTGTACCTCGGCACTGCCTTATTTATTTATACCATCATTGCCAATAGCTACATTGTCTTTCTCTTTTATTATGTGTTTATTATTTTTATTTTATTTTATTTCTTTTTTTATATATCTACTGATTCTTTTTTTCTTGCATGTTTTATGTGTCTTTATCTACTTTTTTTTATGCATTACACCTGTTACCATCAGTCCACAGATGTAAAATAGCCACTTTGGCTAATTCTGGCATATTTACATTTTATGTTTATTAATGTGCACTGTCCATGCAAAACCATCGCCATGGTGAAGGCTAATGGAGAGATTGTACACCCTGCCATTATCCCCGCTTCCAGTAATTGCCATGATGTTCTGTACTCTGTTGTAGTTATACAGAATTGCAAATCCTGAAAGTAGTTTCTGACCAGGTTTGTGATGTTCTTTGGCACATGAAAGAAGTCAAAAGCTGCCCAGATGAGTGAGTGGGGGACAGAACCAAAAGCATTAGCCAGGTCCAGGAATAAGACATGCAGGTCACTTCCTTCCCGTTTTGCAGATTGGATCTGGTGCCAAATGACGCTTGTGCGTTCTAAGCATCCAGAGAAGCCTGGTATCTGAGCCTTCTGCTTCTGCCAGGCCATTCTGTTTCAGGTAAGTTGTCATCCTTTGCACAACATTGCTAAAGAAGACCTTCCCTTCCACATTCAGATTGATCTGCCGGAATTGGTTGATGTTTGAAGCATCCTTTTCCTTGGGTATCATTACTCCCCCTGCTCTCCGCCATGCTTTTGGGATTGTCTGCTTTATCCACACCACCTTCATTTACTTCCAGAGAAACAACAAGACATCGGGAGCATTTTTGTATAGCCGGTATTGAACTCCATTTGGTCCAGGAGCTGAAGCTGCCCTTGCCTTCTTAATTGGCTTCACAACCTCACTCCATCGTGGGAGACTATCATCCAGTAGATGTTTTGGCTGAGGTATTGGTGGCATGTCTGAAGGTATCTCCCTCTGTTTGAGTCTCTCTAAGTTTGTGTGTTGTTTTCAGGTGGTCCTCCAGCCTCTTTTTTGGCTCCTTGAGAGACCCACTCTTCTCCTTTGAAAATAGCCCTTTGACAAATCTGAAGGGATCTTTGTAGAAGGAATTTCTTGCCTTCTCCTTTCTCTTGCATTGAGTTCTGAGGTTTTCAGCTCTCCGCAGGCTTGCTAAGTGAACCTTAAGATCTGCATGCAAGATGTCAGTTGTCGTCTTTCCTTGACAAGTTGCTTGATCTCTCGCTGTCTTCCAGACTTGAGTGGGGTCGGTGTATCCTTCATTCTCTGCTGAGGAGTAGATCAGATCACCCATTTTCTCCAGTTTCTTCACCACTGTTCCTCTGAGTCTAGAGAGCTGAAGATCTTTTACATTTTATCGATTTCATATTATGCATTATACAGTACGTCTGACCCAGGGTTTAAAACTGTTGTGAGAATAGTTTTACAAATTCATTCCGTCCTCCTTGTGTGACAGTCTCACCAATCAGAAGTGCTGTGCTCCTCAGGTGCCAGTCATGCTCACCGTGGTAAGTGAATTACCTACCTAATTCATGGTCAGAGATTGTTTACAGAAAGGTCCTATTATTAGCGGTATAAGCAGCGTTAGCCGCAAGATCCGTAATGTTTTTATTACTGGAATTGTTTGTCTTCATCATTTCATTTAACTTAACACAGTCGCGGCTTTTGTGATGGTAGTTTTTTGCATCGTTGTTCTCTGCTACTACACATAGTGAATACTGAACTGAGTGAATCTGTCAGATAAATCGCAGATTTTTTTCTTAAAATTGTTTTGCCGGTGAGGTGGTGCGGTGGTTAGCACTGGGACCGGGGTTCGAATCCTGTCCAGTTCCATGTGTGTGGAGTTTGCATGTTCTCCCCGTGCCGTTGTGTGGTTTCCTCTGGGTACTCCGGGTTCCCCCCCCAGTCCAAAGACATGCTGAGGCTGATTGGCGTTGCTAGATTGCCCGTAGGTGCGCCTGTGTATGTGAATGGTGTGTGAGTGTGCCCAGCGATGGGCTGGCCCCCCATCCTGGGTTGTTCCCCGCCTCATGCCCATAGCTTCTGGGATAGGCTCCGGACCCCCCGCGACCCTGTTCAGATCAGTGGGTTGGAAAATGGATGGATGGATGGATGGGTTCTGCCGGGTCCTGTCAGCTTCAGGCTTAATTTCTATCATTTTACGCGGGGCCGGGCTCGGGCCGAATTCTGTCAGACTCGGCCCATGTCGGCCCTAACTTTTAAGGCTCTAATACATTGGTTTCATCGTAAAATTAAATCAATGGGGTTTTTTTGGCAATATTACAAATGACTACATCGAAGGCTATGCATGACCAGGAGGCACTAAAACTTAATTTAAAATTTACCAGGATTTGGATCAAGAACAGGTTACATTTTAGTAAAGCCAATATGAAAAGAAGAAGTGAGACATGCCATGTTATCTATGAAAGCAGGGAAGTCCCTGGGTGCTGATGGTTTTCCCATTGAACATTATAAGAAATTTATCCGTATATTGTCCCCTATATTAACTAAGATGTACTTGGCAGCATTTGAATCAGGGTCTTTGCCTGATACATTCAATGAGGTACTGATATCACTAATTCCTAAAAAAATATATGACAGATCCCTCAGATTTTTAGACCAGTGAACCTTATCAATGTTGACTGTAAAATTTAGCTAAAATATTGGCTACACATTAAGAGGAAGTTTTACCAAGCACAGATCAGGTTGGGTTTGTTAAGGGCCGGTCCTCAACGGACAACATGAGGAGATTGTTGCCTTTGATGTGGATTTCTTCATCAGACCCTGGTCCTGTTGCAGATAATTTATTTCTCTAGATGCCGAAAAGGCATTCGACGGGGTTGACTGGAGTTTTCTATGGGCAACACTTCCTCGTTTGGGTTTGGTCCTGGTTTTACTACATGGATATAAATACGGTATTAAACTCCCAAAGCTGCGGTAATAACAAATGGTGTGATTTCTGAACCTTTTAAAATCTCCAGGAGGACTTGCCAAGGATACCCCCCTCTCCCCATTATTATTTGCAATTTTCTTGAAACCTTTGACAGCATTGATTAGAAAGGACCCAAATATTAGGGGAATAAATGGGGCAGCAAAAGATCACCAACTGATGTGGGCGATACTGCCTAAAGATAAAATCTCTTTTTTTCACAATAAATCCGATTTTCGATTTTAATCGATTTTCCCCTCCCCTACTCAAAATCAAACTACAGGTTAAAGTGCAATCTGACAAGTCAAAAAAGATGCTTGTAAGTGAGATGGTAGACTACACCATTGTAAACGCCTTTAGAAATTAATAATAATAATAATATAAATGTAATATAAACTTGCGATATACATCGCAACAGAGTTTATCGTCTTCCACCCCATTCTTACCATATGGTACACAGTTCGAAAATGTCAGGGACGGTTGCTCACTTAACTTTGGATGTTGTGCTGGTGCTGCGGCTATTTTCATTTCACAGGGATCCGCACTTCTCCCACTCCGCGCTGCTTCCTTTGGTTGCAACAGTTTTTAAACTGACTGCAAGGAGGACTTGTTTGGTCTGTGTCCGACGGCACAAAATGAACCAATTCCATATTACAGATGTAGCAACACCTTTCTTGGGCACAAGCTCCAGCTTTTCCTCTGTTGTTGCCATGTTGTTTGTGAATCTGCTACAGTGTTTGGGTGCGGCGTACGAATTTACCCATAAAGAACGGTGCATCGCATTAGTTCCGCTTTTGGTGCTCACGTATAAAATAAGTAATAAAATCAATTTTCATAAAAACAATATCGTCCTGAACTGTGAATTTGAATTAATCGATAAAATCAATGTATCGACCACTTCTATTTACTAGTAATCCATTAAGTTCTTTGCCTCCTTTAGTGGAGGTTATCCAGTCACACTCATGTGTCAGGATATAAGGTTAGCTAGAGTAAATCTGAGGCGATACCACTATCCGCTTGCTGTCATCCACATACAGTTTGGATTCAAATGGTTACCAGTATTTGGGTTAAATTTATTAAATTAAGTAAGCATTTAAATGAAATAATGAAATTGAACTTTGAGCCCCTGTTGAACAAAATTAGAAACGGACTGGAGAACATTGAGCTCTCCCTCTGGGGTAAGGTAACTTATCAAGATGGTTGTGGCCCCACAATTAAAATACATCTCTGTGATGTTTCTAATAATAATCCCAGAATGGGTGTTTAAACAATATGACGACATTGGGATTTTCTTTGGGACAGGAGGAAGCCAAGGATTACAATAAGTAAGATGTGCTGCTCAAGGGATAAGGCTGGTTTAGGACTTCTGGATGTTAGATTTGAAATAGGAGAGCGTAACATCATGCAGGGCAACCTTTGCTTACCAGCCCACTACTTACTTTCCACTTCCAACCTAACGAAGCATCTTGAAATAAGTTCTTTTTTTCCCTCTTTTGGTCTAGCTAAAGTCAGCTTATTGGTTAGCTTGCATTTCCTAGCCCTTATAGTTATAGTCAAACTGCCAATCGACAATCTGCTAACTATGGCTATTGGCTATATGGCTATGTTCGGCCTCAAGCAAAGGAGACTGAGGGGGGACATGATCCAGGTCTATAAGATTCTAACAGGTTTGGATGCTGTTCAACCAAATAGTTACTATAGCATTAATTCAAATACAAGAACTCGTGGCCATAGGTGGAAATTAGCAGGAGAACATTTCAAACTGGATTTAAGGAAGCACTTCTTTACACAAGCGAGCTTGATGAGCCGATTGGCTTCCTTGTTTGTATAGTTCTTATGTTCTTATGATTACAATATTAATAATTTTGGAAATAATATAATGAATAATATGAAGTATTCTCCGTTAAAAGTGCAGAGCATGAACTGACCTATTGTTTTTCAGTGTGTGTTTTGCTGTTTGAGTGACAATGGTTTATTTTGATGCGTCCTTTTTCTCTTAATTTAAATAAAGCACACATACAAGCAACATCCCGGATTTTTTTATTGTTTCACTGTGGAGTTTTCAAATTTACTTCGTTTTAATAATTCTTGAATATGTCGTTTATTAATTAATTACACAATGGGATAAAAAATCTGGCATCACTTCTAATATTTTTGTGGAATCGATTAATATATTAATTGTCACCAGATCTGAAAATAATTGCAGTATCCTTTTTTCATATTTTGCACTATAAATATTCACATCTTTTTCCCCTTCTCTTCAATGTAGGAACAGCAAAGATCAATGTTTTTCTTGATGAAAGGATACAAGCTTCTCTTCGATTGAACAGCAGTGTTGAAATTTGGGGATCAAGACAAGAGTAAGCACCAACATAAGGCAAGCCAGATCCATTGTATGGAACTTGAACAATTTGACGGGACTGTGCAGCAATCTATCCACATGGCAGAGTTGGAGGCTGAAAGTATTACACTTGGACTGAACACACTTGCATCGGAGTGTGTTACTGCAAGTCTTAACACGCTAGCTTCTGATTGTGTCATGCCACTGGCTTCTGAATCTCTTATGCCCAGCCTTACCTCACTCACACCAGATTGTGTGACAACCCTTAATACATTGACATCTGAGATCGTTGAGCCTATGGTCATGTTGCCATGTGTGAAAAGTGAGCCTAACCTTGACACGATTTGTACTGTAGATATCTCTGAAATACAGCCCCTGAGCACTGCTGAGCTGGGTTCTGAGCAAATAAAAATGGAGATCAGTGGCCTCGATTACATCAAGTCTGAGCACCACAGTGACCTACATTTCCTTCATGGTACAGAGTTGGACACCTTCAAGGGGCAATATGAATCAAGTCTGGTGTTTGACTACATTACTCATGTGTCTGACAGTCTGGAATACATCAAGTCAGAGAATCATACTGATCTTCAGTGTTATTATGCTGCTGACCTGGGCACAATTAAAGGTGAATATGAATCTAATTTGATATCAAGTCACAAAATGGAGATGAATGGCTTAGAGTCTATTCATATGGCTGAGCTTAGGACAGAGTTGAACAAGCTCAGACCTGAGAGTGTCATAGATTGCATAGGGAAAGCAGATCCAGAGTTTGGTGCTGGAAGCCTCTATGATTTGCCGTCAGTTCAAGATGGTAAAGGGAATGATGGCCAGGATAAAACTGGGGGAAAGGTGCAGAGCACATCGCAGCGCAAACCACGCAACCTAACTGGTGAAAAGCCCTTTTCTTGCACCCAGTGTGGGAAAAACTTTAGCACTTTAGGAAACCTGAAGACACACCAGCGCATTCACACCGGAGAGCGACCCTACAGCTGTTCCCAGTGTGGAAAGAGCTTTGGCCAGGCAGGAAATCTAAAAAGGCACCAACTTATTCACACAGGACAGCGACCATACAGCTGTACTCACTGTACAAAGGGCTTTACCAAAGCAGATGACCTAAGGGCTCATCAGAGGATCCACACGGGTGAAGAGCCCTACAGTTGTACTCATTGTGGCAAGACCTTCAGCCAGCTGAAAGAACTGAAAGTCCACCAGATGATTCACACTGGAGGACGTCCCTTTTACTGCAGTCACTGTGGAAAAGGCTTCAGTAAGGAGAACAGTTTTAGGACCCACCAGCAGGTTCACACTGGAGAAAAACAATACAGTTGTGCTCAGTGTGGGAAGATTTTCAGCAACTCTGGAGTTCTAAAAACACATGAGAAGATTCATTCTGGTGAGAGACCTTTTTGTTGCAGTCAATGTGGTAAGAGCTTTGGTCGGTTGGGACATCTTAAAGCACACCAGCAAATTCACACTGGAGAACGGCCCTATTCCTGTCTTCAGTGTGGGAAGAGCTTTAGTCAGTCAGGTCACTTAAAAGCACATGAACAAATTCATAAAAGAGATAAACCAGAAAGTTCTAGCAGTGGCAGTTGTAAAAATAATAGCAATTGACATATTTTTAACTTAGTATTTCTGTTTTATAAATACATTTTTTGCATATTTTTCTTGGATATCAGTTATGACTGATTTGTTTATATGCAATTGTCTTCAAAGCTGCAATGATGGAACCAAGGACTGACAGACAGCTTTGTAATCTGTCTACACTGTACTGTATGGAATGCAATTCCAGCTGTATGCCTCTTGTAGCTATTCACTGTGTATACCTTAATATTCTGTAAATTCTAAACCATGTACTGAAAAGTTATTAAACTAAAGTAATAGCCTAAACTTTGTCCATTTGGTTTTGTTGATTTTGACACCTTTTTAATTATTTAAAGCTACAGTAATTTATTTAATATCATAGCAAATGTGAGCAAATCCCAATCTAATGTCCTTTTGAATAGCTTGGGGTTTGGGTTGGTTAATACTTGAATGCCACACAATAAAAGAACAATTTGAGATCTTCCAAAAAGATTAGATGCCGTGTAAAATATAAAGGAAAAAAGGAAACAAAGATTTACAAGATCATTTAAACCAATATTTACCGGAAAATAGAACAAAGACAACATATAAAATGTTGAAACCAAAAAACAAAATTCAAATTTAGCATATATTTGTCAAACTTTTTTGGTTTCTTCCATTTTCAATTAAATGTGGGTTTATATGATTTACAAATCTATTATTTACATTTTACGCAGTGTCCCAACTTTTTTGGTAGCTGTTGTACTGGTTGTGCCTGGCTCACTCCAGTTGTAAAAATAATCTGATAGTAGTATGAAAAATTATCTTGTGATTACCAAATGGTTTGGAAAAATGTTTGCAAGTAGTTTCTTGTATAAACTGAGTAGCTGAGAGACACAAAAAGTATATTTTTGAACTTCTCACCCAAAGAGAATTTGACTCCCCGCACTCTTGGGGTTTGAGGAAACAGTCAAGTTCACTGAGGTAAGGTGCCACTTTGCTTTGCTTTGGATATACCAGATTGGATTTTTTTCCATTGCGATCAAGAATCTAGTTAAAATCCACACTAAATTTAATTGCACCTGAAAAAATAAAGCCTCTGACTGTGGCTGTGCCATGAGAAAAATGAGCAGTTTCACTAGCTTAAAAGAAACTGTAATAAAGCTGAACAGACATGGACAGAAACTCAAGTTTGTGTACAGCTTAATTCTTAAGGCTAAGCATGTATAATGTGTCAAAATAATATTTTCAGGATACTAAATACTGGAATAAAAAAAAAATTCAATTAATCTTTTTTATATAGCACTCTTCACAACAGTTGTCCCAGGGTGCTTAACATGGGTGTGTTGGAATACATTACTACACTCACCAGCCACTTCATTAGGCAAACCTGCCCAACTGCTTGTTGACGCAAATTACCGATCAGCCAATCACATGGTGGCAACTGTCACGTCGGCGGCGGGAGGAACGGCCCATCATGCAGGCTGTGGGGTTAAAACCCTTTAACAGGCGTTTATTGGGAGGAATCGGGGAATCACAGGAGCCGGACACAACGGGTAACATTTGACAACAACCGACAGGGCTAACAGGACTCAGACGAACTAATAAAGGGCAGGACATCAGGGAACAAACACAAGGCAGGTGTGCTGGGCTAACGAGGGGAGAGACATGAAAGGAGAAACCAACGAGGATCAGGTGAGGCTGATTAAGCCCCGCCTGAGGGAAACGTTGGGAAACAGACATGCAGGGCGGGGCTGATCGTGACAGCAACTCAATGCATTTAGGCATGTTGACATGGTCAAGACAAACCGCTGCAGTTCAAACCGAGCTTCAGAATGGGGAA
>JAODKL010000045.1:7234891-7249272 GCA_026780765.1 Petrocephalus schoutedeni | reverse complement strand
TTGATCAGCTCCATCACATAGTGGCGGTGGGGGGTCGCAGGTTTGTCCCGCCTTGGTCTTTGTTGTTGGTGGGGGGGGGGGGCATATGGGCTTGGGGCGTCTGGGGGTTCCCTGGGGATGGGTTTCTGGGGGGGTTCGCCGCTGGGACTGCGGCCCTGGCCTGGATGGGGCTTTGGGGGCTCTGGGGTCGTGTCTTTCTGGTGCCTGCTGCAGCACTGCTGGGGTAGCCTGTGCCGGCGGGCGTAGGTTACCGGCCTGGCGGCCGTGCTGCTCCTGGGCGGGTCCGGGGCGGGCTTGGGGTTCTGGGGGAGGTCTGCCTCCGGGCTGGGGTTCCGGCTGGGCTGCGGGGGCTTGGGTCCTGGTGGGTGTGTCGCCGGGGTGTGGGTTGACGCGTGCACTGGGGCCCGGCCCCGGTGCGGGGGCCATCCCGGACTGGATGGGCCTGGGCCCCCTGTTCTGGGTGGACTTTGGGGAACGGGGGTGCTTATGGGGGTCAGGGGGGGAGCTGGCTCCAGTGGGGGTGTACTTTGCCGCCCCAATTCCTTTCCTCCCCATTCCTAAGTGCTTTCCTCCTCCCGCTCCATCACACCAACACACATTTAGAGCTTTAAGGTGCAGGTGCGTGGCTGAGATGCAGGGGAGGTATTCCTCCTCTGCCCCTCGTGACCACCTGTGCCTCAATCATACACCACAGCTTAGACACTCTCATTACTTACTCTATCACAACACATACATTTAGGGCCTTGGGGGTGGGCAATTTGCGAATGCGGGGTCGACAAATCCAGGTTGTCTCAATCAGTGCTAATCAGTACTACGAAGCCAGTTAAGAAGTTGATATGCTGAATCGATGTCAACTCAATTACAGTTTGTGCGTGTTCACATAAATGGAGCACATTCAGCAGCGTAAGCGACTGTTTGACTCATGGTGCGATCTACATATTTCTTGGAGGAAGACTGCACGCTAGTTATGCATATTCATATAACACAATAGAAGCTGAGCCAGTGTTAAACAAACAAATGATTTACAACAGGACAAAACAGAAGCATATGTGTAGTGAGGAAACGACTAGGAACCTGTCAAATTTTTCATTAAAATGAAATCAAAATAGTAGATCAGTCATAAATATGTTACTAAAGAAGCTAACAAATTCCAAATCACCACCAAAAAGCTCCAATAAGTGAAGAGAAGGTGAAACTAAGGTAGATGTGTAGTCACTAGCCCATATATCAGGTCTAATAGCATATTATAAGAAACATACCTGTACATTGATGCTGTGAAAATATTTGCGATTCACATAATTGCCCTCTATTTGAACTATGAGCTATTTGAACAATCCTTGGTGAAATTATGGCTGCTGGCAAAAGGCTGTAATTTCACTAAAATCTCATGAGGTAGCTCAGGTGCAAATAAAGAGCATATCTGGAGGGGGCAGCCAGTGCAAGGCGGACACTTTGTAAATAAAAAGAAAACTTCCAGTGCAAAAGTTCGACCATGAGAAAAAATAAATTTTACAGCAACAGAGAGCAGTGCCCACTAAAAGGTAAGAAATGTTGAAAATGTGGGATATATAATCATTTTGCAAAAGTCTGTCGGACCAAACATATTAAAACTGTGCACTAAATGACAAAAGATGAACTCCAGAAACATCCGTTTATTGACACAATGTCACACAGACATTACATTCCAAATGGTGACCAGGTTCAAGCTAGACATGGGCGCCCAAGTCAATATAATTCCCTTTCGTGATTACCTTGATTTGGGAGTCTTACCTACAGCCCGTTGCTACCAGACTGTCAGGTTAAGGTGGTGAACCGCTTTCTGTTAAAGGCACCTGTCGTTTGCAATGCAGAGAAACCAGTGCTCCTCCAGTTCTGAAATTAGGCCTGAAATCATGTTTAGATATGGACCTAAGCAAGTTAGGTCCATATGAGTGTCAATGTTATGGACGCTAGATCCGGATATTGGGAGTCCTCCAAATTGACAACATTTAATACTATATTTGGGCACTACAGATTTTTCTGTCTACCTTTTGGAATTGTTTCAGCGCAAGATGATTTTCAATGCACAATCAATGAGACATATGAAGAATTGGATGGTGTCACAGCACCAGTGGATGATATACTGGTTTACAAATGGAACAAGGACAAACATGACAGAAATCTTCACACGATGCTACAGTGTTCTAGAGGAGTCTGGCTGAATCCTGACAAGTGCATAATTGGTGTGAGAGAACACCAATTCAAGACACCACCTCACTATGGACTGCATAAAGCCAGATCCAATGAAAGATCCAATTCCCCATTATGCCAGTTGTTGAAAGTTTAAAATGAATTTGTTTGGGATTCACAACATGAATCCCAACCTCAACCTCCCCCAACCATTCTTTGTCAGTCTTCTTGGGTAGGAGTCTATCAGCATGCCTCATTTTGATTTGGCGATATTTGCCCCATCTTCTTTGCAACAGCACTCCAAATCTGTCAGATTGTAAGGGAATCTCCTGTGCACAGCCCTGTTCAATTTGACATTGGATTTAGATCTGGGCTCTGGCTGGGCCATTCCAAAACTTTAATTTTCTTCTGTTGAAGTAATTTTGTTGTTGATTTGGATGTATGCTTTGGGTCATTGTCATGCTGAAAGGTGAAGTTCCTGTTCAACTTCAGCTTTCTAGGAGACACCTGAAGGTTTTTGGCCAAAATTGATCTCTGCAGACCATGGCTTTTGCTGAGGAATGTGTAGTGGGAAAAAATCTTCCTGGCCCACCCTGTTACTGAGAGTTGGATCCGACCCTGACTGAATGTTGTAATTAAATCAAAAGGTGCCTCAACAAAGTATTAGTTTAAGGCACACTTATGCAACCAGCTTATTGTATGTTTTTTATTTTTTCCTAATGGATTTGGTTGAGGGGTGGCATGGTGGTGCAGTGGCTAGCACTGTTGCCTCACACCTCTAGGACCGGGATTCACGTTGGAGTTGGTGGAGTTTGCATGTTCTCCTTGTGTCATTGTGGGGTTTCCTCCGGTTAAAGGCGTATATAAATATAAAGGTGTAAAAAGTTTTGAAATTATTTATCACGGTCTTATTTTTTTACTTCACAAAAGAAATTATTATCAGGGGTATATACACGTTTTATATTCCCTATATGTTGATGCTGCTCTTATAATGCTTTTTTTCTAAATCTGCTTCACGGTGTTGTGGTTGGACAGAAAAGCACATTTAGTTATAGATTCCTCAACATGAAATGCTCCTCTGAGAAACTCATTCTTTCTGAGAGGCATCAAATAGCACAACCAGTAAATCACTCTGGGCACATGTACAATACTACTGTCACAAACTGCCAGGAACAGGCAAAGGGAGAAAGGTATGCGGGTATGAATGCATAAGATTTAATGAACAAGGTATGGAACAGATAGCGAAGGGGCAGGCTAAGACAATAAAGGTGACAATGAAAACTTGGACACCACAACCAACACTGCCGCTGTCACCACCGATGACAACAACAACAAATACTCCACTGGCGAGCCAGGACCTAAACCCTTACATATAAAGGGGAAATCACCGGTGAAACAAATGTGGGCAATCAGGGCAGGGCAATTAAGACACCATAGGGAAACACAATCGCTACTGTAGGCCTGACAGCTACCAATTTCTATAAATATACATTTATTTCTTGTGCAGTAATTACCAGCAAATTTGAATTTTTTCACCACAGTACTGAACTTATTTTCATGCTTACCCACTTAATACAACATGTTTGCTAATTTACTTTTGTATAGAATTTTTTTTCATCTAACATTATGCGTTTTTTTCTATTTTTTGCCTGTTGTATATCTGTGTACTGTGCAGTTTGTAGCCACAAACAATCTCCACTGGGACAATAAAAATATTTTGAGTCTATAAAAATCCCTTTAGTTGTGCTGCATCTTTTTGAAAAGGTCTTACTATCTGAACAATCTTTGACTCAGCTTTATTGGTTCTATTGCAAATTAATTCATATTGCAAATGGAATATTTATAGAACAGTACAACTTTATACATACATTTTTTCTTTCAAATATCCCATCTTGAGTCAGATGTACAAGTGAAAGAAAATTTTGGAAGAAAATTTTTGAGTGCAAGATGAGACAGCATCAGACATCCCTGGAACAATTAAAGGCCTTGTTTAAGGTGTCCAAAAATGGCATCACTCCAGTCCAGTCTCCTCCTGATCTATTTATTACAGCAGAGTATTTACCATCTTACATTTCACTGCAAGTTATAATCAGACTGAATGATTCTCAAGTGTAGAAGCCTATTTCTGTGAGCTATGCAACAACCCCAGTATAATGGGTTACCTAAAACATCAGTCTATCCATTCAATATCATAAAGAGTCACAGTCAATATATCTCAGGAACCACAAAGCAAGGGAAACTTTCAATAGCATGCCATACATGTATAAGGGAAATGTATAGTCACTATTTAAACTTACTGCATGCTGAATGGCTGGTGGAAACTGGCAGAAAAATTGAAATTTCACCTGACATGGCATCAGTAGAATTGATAGTACTGACCACCAACCCATTTTACTACCATTAACTAAAACATGACTCATCATAAAAAGAAATATTTTAAAATTTCAAGATGCAAATTTGCTGCTTGGCTAATTTAAGGTGTGTGTTTATATGGCAAATATAACATCCCACAATTATTTAGACTGGTTTTCTAAAACTACTAGCGTGTTGTGGGTGAATATAAATTCTCTGTATTTCTCCTGCATATATTCACGAAGCCAAAAAATAAACTACATTTCCCTAGTTTGCATTAGAAGCGCCGACTGATTACGCACTGTGGAGAGAAATCGAATGCTGAAGGGGGAGGGGAACCAGGAAAAACTGATCGAGATGGAGCAACAGAAAACGAACATGCGCAGGAGGGTTTCATCCCACTGCATCGCTTTTTTTTTTTTTTTTTTGCAGCATCAGTACCGCGCTTCTATTGCATTCATTAGCTCAAGACGGAGCGCGCTGCGGAGCGACACTGCACCGTTTCGGAGGACACACAAACACTGTAAGAGGGAGGATAGAAGGAGAAGAAAAGGACAAACGAGGCAGTTCACCGGGGATACCAAACCCCCGAAGAAACGCCCGAAAAAATAACATACGAGAGCGACACAAGGAAATTAATCAGTCAAGGCAGCAAAACCAAGCTATAATATATTACTGGCGAGGAAGCGAGGAAGAAATGAAGGATCGCACGCAGGAACTACGAAGTGTAAGCTTATATATTTTTCGCAACCCATGTCTTCATGCCTTATTACCAATATTTCCCTTCCTTTTCTCTATCCTCCCAAATCTTCACTTCAATCTGGCATCGGCATCTTACATGAGCTGGCGGTTCATTATATGACACAGTTGCATGCATAGACGTTTTGACAGAGTGTGGAAAATATCAATTTTGCGTTCCGGGCCATTTTACCGCTATGCGCTATGTGTTAATTTGTGTATTGTCACACATCGGCTACTGCATACGTGATGAAAGTATTCATTAAGCAAAATAATTCAAGGTCCATATGAGACCTTCAAGACATATGAGAATATATGTTCTGCACTGTATTGCACGTAAATAAAAATCCACGTAGCCATCGCATTGCTTCTTAAAGATTAACAGTATGGCAGTTCAGGTATATACGTTTGTGCGTGGCCGCACACACACACACATATATACCTACACACACACACATATATATATATATATATATATATATATATATATATGTACATACGCACGCACACACGATAGCCATTTCGGGGATGTTACATTTTTGTCTCGGACAGGATTGGGAGTGGGAAGGGGTCGACTACAGAAATGGAGGTGGTGGTGGGGTGGGGGTGGGGGGGGGGTCACGTATTTAGATGCTTTAGGCAGTATTCCATCGAGAGAGTACCCGGCTGTAGGAGTCTGTAGATCATTGAAATCGGTAGCGGCTGTAGCGCGGTTGCGCTTACAAATATGTCTATTAATATATAAAGCAATCTTAAATTGTGTCGTTTTAGATATTTTTTTACCATAAAAATTTAATAATGTTCTTCATACCAATTTCATTGTCAAGTATACTGTGCTGTTGACGACTACATGATAATATAAGGTTCACATATATGGGTATTTATGCAGCTTTTTCAGCACCTTTTCACAATTTAAATTGAACTAAACCTAATAAATGAGTGATTTTTATTCAGATTACTTATCTTTTAGCATAAGAGTACAAAATTTTGCAAAATGCTTCAGTGAAGTAAAATGCTCCAGTGATGCGGCCTGTACTAAATCCTGTCATTCTAGCCTTTGTGAAATGTCAGTATATGGCAATTATGATTTATGGTAAGTGGCTTAAAAAATAATTAATCTAACTATTGTCAACCATAAGGATTAGATTTGGTGCAGTTAGAACACAAAGGCTGATTCAAGGCAATCAACTGTTATGATGTACTTGCTCTGATTCACACACTGAGGAAAAAAGGGAAAAGGGCTTGTGTATGGCCTTTTGGAGGTTGCATGAGAAATTCAGTATATAAGTAAACCTTTAGTATGACTTGGCAATTTTCATCAACATAAAGCACAAGCACAGTTTATTTTGTTAAAAAATGCTGTATGACTGCAGTTCGCAATCATCGTAAAATAGCCAGAATAAGCAATATTGACGGATCCAAAATGCTGATTCTTAAAGAATTCAGGACAGGATGGCCAATTGTATTCGTATGTGATTAGTATTATCACATTTATTTCTTACTATTTAATTTCCACGATTTCATAGTATTTTAATGTAAATGCCTTGGATAGTTGTATGTCTTAGAAAGAAATTAGCCTACATTTACAGTATACATGTGCATGACATGGCTTTTGACGACCATGAAACGTGAGTGCGGATGTGCACTGCACCACATACTCTGCTGCCTATTTCAGCCTCATTGATTATAAGGAAGAGGCGGAGACTGATAAAAAGAGGAATGGATTCCAATAGAAGTAAAACAGATCTATTAAAATGATGGTACACTAAAACATTTATGCCAAATGTTATGCCAAAGAGTCTTACAGAATCCTATTTTGTAGCAAAAATGGATTTTGAAATCTTATAGAAATAGCAAACCCATTTTAACACCTAATAACTATAATATACTATAATATATAATTATATATATATTACTATATATAATTATTTATAATTATATAAATTGAATTGAATAAAACTATTCAGTAAAACCAATTTGTAAAAAACGGGGAACCTCTACTCTGTATCTGATTTCCCTTTAACATTATATTAGATTAGATTGCATGTCATCATTGCAGTTGTGTGTAGTTCAAAAGTATTGTAGCATTTTATATGCATTATATAATGTTAACTTATAAGAGGAAACCGCCTTGTACATCAAGGTGAATGGATGAATGCAGTCATAAACTGAAAATAACGTTTTAAAAAGCATGCACATATTGTATAAACAAACAAACACAATTGAAACAGACATAAAGTAGTAGTTGAATTAGTAGTAATAATAATAATTTAGTATAATATACAGCCTGCAAAACGATATAGATTCATCTATGCTTATCAAATCATAATATGATGGAAATGCTTAAATGTAGGTAATGGTATTATGCTGTTGTACATCAGGGATAAATTCACATACAGTATTACACATTTTCTTCTATCACTGTTAAATTTTGAAACAGCTCTAAAAATAGAAACATCTGACTTTTGAAAATAACATGCTTTGCTCACTACAAGAAAGTCACCAGTATCAGTTAGCTCTTCTGGGCCTCTTTTGTGAACCTTCTGATTTAAGAGTTGTTCATCATGGTGACTTTTTGTTTTGATTTGGAAAAAAAAACATAAATTTGATAGATTAAGCAGCACATCACTTCATAGCTATGGCAAAAAAAAAAAAAACACGGCAAAATTCACATCATACACTGAAAAGATTTTATGTTACCTATTTCTTATGTTTTATGTTGCCTTTTTTAGTAAATATATACATTTAAAAAGCCACATTGTTTGTAATTTTTTTCCTATTTGCAGATATCTTGCATAATACATGAATGTATCTTAGATTTTTTTAGAGGAAAGAAAAATATATAAATTATGCTGTGATGGGTGGCATGATGGCTGAGTAGATGGCTCTGTGGCTCCACATTTCCAGGGCTGCTGTGTTGCTTCCTAACCACTGTGTCTGGTTCCCATCTACAGTTCAGAAACATGCACTTTGATGAAGTGCTGTTCCTAGATAACTGTGATTAGTTAAGCAATTAAACTGATTAAAAGTTATACGTTTATTATTTTATTAAATGTTTACACTAAATTCAATATAACAAAACACCTATGGAGCAATAACAGCAATGACTTTGCAGCATGTTAAAATAACAAAACAATAATCATTAACGTGTGTATAAATGGATTACAGTGTGAAAAATGTGTTATAATTCTGTGTTTTTCAAGAGTAACATTCAACTATCTGGCATTGCCAGATATGAGAACTTACTGTATTATGTATATATTGTATTTCAAATATATTAGCTATATTAATTTTTATTACTTTAAGCCACTTAAAATTTGATGTTCCGAGCCAATAGTGTGACCAATGCTACATTATATTCTACTTATAGACTGATATTAACAGTTGTATGTGGCTGCAATGAAGATTACATATTTCACTTAATGGTACAGTTATATCTATTAGTTTCTCTAACCTCTAAAAGTATAATTAAGATGCCTAAGCAGTTTACCTAAGCATTCAAAAAGCATAGCAATCTAGTTTCAAATACAATATAATATAGACCTATTATTTGCAGTTATTTTTCTTTAACTGTTATTCATTTCTTTTTGTGTAATTGCAATTTTCTTGTAGCAAGGTACATTATGATTGGTAACCTATAATGAATATTTTGTTATGGTGAACGATCAATGAGATAACTTTCAGGACACAGGGAACTTTATTATGAAACAACTTAAAAGAACAAGAAACAAAAGGGACTACAAGGGGTCTAAACCAAAGCAGGCAGATACACCACAAACTAACAAAGGCTGGAATTAAAACAAAGCAAAACTGAGGGAACATATAGCAGTACAAGAATCACATTCACATTCAACACCTACAGCACATACAATGACTTACAGAGTAAAAGGGTAAGAGCAGGCACACACACTCACTCTCCACTTTATTGATGTACACCTTGCTAGTACCGGGTTGGGCCAGGTTTTGCCTTACAAATTGCCTTAATTTTAGCGTGGGATAGATTCAACAAGATTCAACATTCTTCAGAGACTTAGGTCTATCCTGACATGATTGTATGACACAGTTGCTGCAGATTTGTTGGCTGCACCTTCATGTTGCAACTCTTCCGTTCAACCACATTCCAAGGATGCTCTGTTGGATTGAGATCTGGTGACTGTGGAGCCCATGGGTGCTTTCACACCACAGGAACTTTCTTCAGGAACCAGAACCAGGAACCTTTGTCGTGTTCACACCGCAGGAACTCTGTCCGATTTTAGTTCCCTGAAGGCAGTTTCGGAACCTTTTAGTCCCTACTCCAGACTAGGTACTTTTAATTTGAATATTGACTACTGGGGAGGTGCTTACAGTGATAAACTTGCCGTTTGGTTGACCACAGTCACCAGCCTTAAATTGGAAGTTAGATGGAAATGCGAGGAAAAAAGTTGTAGAAAAAAAAATCGATGCATTGGTACAAAAAAATAATGCATTTCTTTGCTTGCACCTCCGTATTTCTGCATTGGAGAAGTTGAGTGATAACCAACATACTTTTGTCTAATATTGCAAGTGCCAGTGGTGAAACTTGCCAATGCTTAGATCAATCTGCTGGCCAGATTAAATAAGAATTATAGACATGATGCAGGTCATGTAAATAAAAGGCTGTGTCCTGTTTTGGTTGTGATCAATCTCCCTAATAACTAATAAATAGCTAGCAAGACGACATCCTCCATTGGTGGTGTAGTTTCATGTGAAATTATGTGTGAAGTTTAACCCTCAAGCTATGTGTGTTTAGCATAAAGGTCCCAGTTCCTGTTTTGCAGTGTGAAATTGTCACACAAAAGTAGCTAGGGGTCAAGAAAGCCCAGGAACTTATAAACAGGGACCAGGTTCAGTAACCTCTGTGTTAAAGCACCTTACTTGAGTACAATGATCTCATCATCATCATCATCATCATCTTCAAGATACCAGTCTGAAATGATATGAGCTTTGTGACATGGTGCATTCTCCTGTTCTAAGTAGCTATTACATGCTGGGTATGCTGTGGTTATAAAGGTTTGGGTATGGTCAGCAGCAATACTCGTGCCAGAAAAAATTTCCCTACACCATTGCACCACCACCAACCAGCAGCCTGAATTGTTGACTCGTGCCAGGATGGATCCATGCTATCATATTGTTTATGCTAAAATTTTGACCCTTTCATCTGAATATCACAGCAGAAATCGAAATGCATCTGATCAGGCAATGTTTTTCAAACCTTCTATTAACCAATTTTGGTGAGCCCGTGTCCATCTTAATCTCAGTTTCTTGTTCTTAGTAGACAGGGGTGGCACTAGTGGCGGCTGCTAGTCTTTCAAACGGGAAGCTCATTTTAGCCCTACTTCATAAAATTTGTTATTTGTACATAAATTCTGCCCTGATTATATGAATGAACAAACAAACAAACTTTACAAAGCTGAATCAAGGAGCAAACCCGAGAACACTATAATTATTTTTTTTATTTAAAGAATGATTTATATACTGTATATGTTTACATTACCAGCACATAACACTATACTCAGCAGTTTATCTCACAACTTCACTTGCAAATCCACATGGGACTGAGCTTGAAATCGTGCCAATTCCGGTGTATATTTAAAGTTGCTGTCAATCAAAAAGGGGTTCTGCCTTTGGACGGTTCCTCCAATCATCATGTATCAGCCCAGTGTCCCAGCGTTCACTCCCAGAGACGCTGAGCTTCCATGGAAGTGACAATTTTGCTGCATTTATCCAATAACCGTTTAGCTTCTCTGCAGTGAAAAAAAGGTAGAAAGAAGAAAATTGCGTCAGACAATGTACGATAAATGAACGAGCTGTCGAAGTTGAATGCGTTTTAGCGCACTTTTACTAAAAGCAATATCAATACGACTGAATTATTTTCTGAAATATTTGCATAAGCAATTGCCACTGAGTGGCACCCAGTGTGGTCTGCTGCTGCTGTATATTGCTGCATACTCTTGGTAAACCATAGAGATCATTGTGTGTGAAAAACTAGATCAGCAGTTTTTGAGAAAATCATACCAGCCTGTCTGGCACCAACAGGCATGCCATGTTCAAAGTCCCTTAAATTACATTTCCTCCCCATTCTGGTGTGTGATGTGATCTTTAACTGAAGCTCTTGGCTATACTTTTACAATGTGTTGCTAACATATGATTGGCTGATTAGGCATTTGCTTCAACAAGTAATTGAACAGATGTATCTAATAAAGTGGCCAGTCAGTGTATATTCATTAGTAGCAAAGGCTAGACGAGAAACAGGTGTGAGTTACAAACAATGAACCAAACACTAGGAACTAGGCGCTACACAGTAGATAAAGAATACCGAACATAACTATAAAGCTGGACACAAGCAGGATAAACCAGGACCACAGACCAACACTGAGTGCAAAAACACCCGAAACATAAATAACAAGGGACATGGTTAGCAACCACACACCCTGCCCATTCAGCTACTGTAGCTGGAGGAACAAGCACAGACAATAGTCACTGAGAGTTGCTAAACCCAAAGAAACAAGGAGGAAAGAATGGGTGGCACCTGCTGGAAAATAGGGAAACAGCAGACAGAGTGGAACAAGGCAGGGACTGATTCTGACACATTCATTAAATTCATCCATCCATCTGTTGTTCACTTATCATAGTTTGGGTCGCCTCAGGTTGCATATTATCACTGAAGTCACTGCATTAGTTAATTGATGGTACTTTTCTACAACATACATTCTTTAAAATATTTTTAGGAAGAGTTTGGGAGAATTAACAATAAATTAGTTTAGATTTTTTTGATGTTCCTCTGAAGGTTTTGGAGACATTTTGGGGCATCTTTTGGCTGCACTTAGTGAGATTGTCTACTCTTTGGGATTTGAAACTTTCTCCATTTGTAAACTCTTTCATACAGTAGAATGGTGGACTTTTTCAATTTAGTTGTTTCTTTTCCCAGACATGGAGGCATCTAGTTTTTTTTCATATCTTTATTTGTAAGGTGTGTGATCCAGGGCATGCTAAAAATTAAAAACAAAATGTAAACAGCATGGGCGAAAGAGATTTTTAATTAATTAATTAAGAGGGAAATCACTTGTGTTCTGTATAGATATTCATTTGGTCAATTTGATAAAGACTCTAGCCTTCAGGGAATACATATGTTTTTAGTGGCAGTCCATCACGGCAGACACCACAGACACTTTGGTATGTTGCCTAATAACTCAAAAACAATTTGACAGATCTTTCTCAAACTTTGCACAATGATTATATGTATGAGGAAGTAAAACTGATAAAATTTTGAGATCATCCAAAAATTGAAGCATTGCCACATACTGATAGCAAAAAAGTACAGTTATGACACTTGATCCCACTAAGATGATCTTCTTTTAACTTGGTATAAATATTGTATGGGTGCTGAACTGGAAATGATTACATTTTGAGACAGCTTTCCCCAAAATTGACGCCACTTAGTGGCAGCAAATGGAAGCATGAAAACAGACGTTTCACCTTGTGAATGTTTTCATTTGATCTTTGTACAGGTCAGTAATAAAAAAAAAGGATGAGCATGTGATTGTTTTTTTAATATTTTATAAACTGAGTAAGTAAGATAGGTCTTTGTCATATGTAACCATACACATTTAGTGCAGTACACGCTTTAAAACCAAAACAGTGTTTCTCTCAGCCCAAGGTGCTGCATCAATTAACACAACCATATAACAGATACTAACATATAACAACCTAACAACATAGTGCATAATGTGCAATCTGTGCCAGCAATGCAGGACATTGTTGATTGCTAGTCTTCCCATTTGATAAGTTCAGTCCGTATCAGTTGTTGAAAAGGTTTGCGGGGAACTTTTCTGGGGGAGAATTTAATTGTATAATGTTTGTTGGACATGTGGTGAGTGTGTGTAAAGTTGGCTAATAATGGTGATTTCTTTACACTGAGATTATTTCATTTAGGGAAATTTGTCATCTGACATGCTCCTTGGTCGCTAGATAAATGGCATCTGGGCCCCAAGCCTTGCTGTGCCAGTACTTGTGATTAATTTAGTGAAACTGACCAATTAGTGGCATTCAAGTTATAATTTGTTGAAAAAATATAAAAATTATATTCACCTACCAGGAAATAAAACATTGTTAGTTGTCGCATGTATAACAGGTGTAAGAGGGTTTTCCTTGGTATCTATAACAGACTTGACTTTTTATTGTCTGGCAATGCCAAAATTTACTGTTAGTAAGGACTATAAATCTGTTTAATGGAAAGAAGAGATAAAGGCTGAGCAAGTTATAGTACGAAGTAAAAAAGTGAAATAACAAGGGGTTAATTCCAGTTAGTGTGTCACGGAGAAACTGGTGTTGCCTGGTTTATTTCATTTAAAAAATTGCCAGGATAAAACAGGATAAAACTCATAAAAATCATAATTTGCAATGCAATTTTTATAATATCTTAAATTAAAATGATTAAAATCATAAGAACTTACATGATGTAAGGTATACTTTAAGTTTCTTTTTTTTGCCTATACATATATATATATATATATATATATATATGTAAGGGATAATGTATCCGCGAAACGATATAGTACCACATCCTGATGGCCATATAGCTGGGTATTGAATAAGTCTGACCGTTCGCACTTTGAACAGATGCATAAAATGATCGTAATATCTTAAGATCCTCTGCTTCATACTTGTCGTAGTCTGTCTCCATGTTTTTCTCTTTTAGCCAGTCTTTGAGAATTTTTATTGCCCATTCTGTATCTTTTTGTGTGTTGGCTTCGTAGCTGTCATGCTCTATTTTGTCAAGTTAAGTCTCAGTAAGCTCTCTGTGTCTTGTCGTTGTTTGTTCTTCGTAATTCAATTTTCGTTTTTTCGTCTTAATTGGGGAGTCATTTGATTCGTCCGAATCTATCCACTGTTCAAATGTTTTGTTTTTACCCTACATGTTAAAATTAATGTCGAAATTTTCCATTGTTAATTGTGGTTGTCCAGTGTTTGTTACAAGATGGCACCAAACGGTAATCTTTGTTGGCGCGGAGGGGTTTTAAACATACTAGTAGTACCGGCTATGCGTTATTACTTTGGAGCGGTTATTATTTGAAAAGAACGAACCTGCAAATGTCTCAACTGAC
>JAODKL010000045.1:7194553-7208481 GCA_026780765.1 Petrocephalus schoutedeni | reverse complement strand
CAAAGAACCGGATCTTTTCAGTGAACTGAACGAAAAGAACTGAATCAGTAAAAAGATTCGGTTTGCACATCACTATTGTGCACCATTCAGAATTGACTTGAGAATGACCATGAATATGAAATGTAATTCATAAAATTTGTTGAAAAAACATTACAGAATCGCAATTAGAAGTTGAGTATAAGGAAGTAGAATTAAAATGGGAGTCATTTCACATACATTCACATACATAGCGTAATTCAGCTTAATATGTCAAATGGATTACACAGCACGTTAACATAAACAGCATACACTGACACCCCCCCCCCCACAATCATGAATATTTAGGGAAGTAAAAAATACTTGTTGGCAATGCCCCCCTGTTGGACCACCTGACTGAAAAGTCTGTGCAAGTCAGTGAATGCAACATTCGAGGTGTCGCCTAAAGAATAAATAATTAAATAATACATAAATAAATAATAAGTGTGTGTACCATGGTGGACTTCATACAGCCATACAAAGTAACCCTTTCACAACCCTATCCATCTGACAATCTAGAGATACTTAAAAGAAAAAAGCAAACTAAAGCTAAAACAATAAATATATGCACATGGAAAAGGTCTTAGAGGGCCAACAACCCACATCCACATTGTTAGAATAGGCTAAAGCAACTATGCGATTTTTAGCTTACAATCATGCAAAGTTCACTCACTAGTAAATATATATAAGGTCAATATATATACATCTACCATCTTGGAAGTAAATCTATTATGTATTTATATTTTGCTAAATTAAATTACATTCATGTGTTGTATGATTGCATTGAATTTCTTCAAATTGAAATAGTTTAAATTTGTATTAATTAATGCATTAATGAATGGAATGAGGCATAATGAATTCTAGACAACCCTAGTATGCTACATAATGTGTAACCCATCACGGGTGCGTTTCCCTAAAGCATAGTTGCTAACTATGCTAGCAACTTACATAGTTGGACCCGTGCAACTGAATGAATCCAACTATGTAAGTTGCTAACGGGAGCTTTTGGGAAACACACCCCAAAATTGCTATGTGTTCAGTCGCATCTTTTGATCTGGGAAGGTTAATCACCCCTCATGACAAGCAATGACAGAAAATTGTGTAAGTCAACCTAATACAACATCCAGGAAGCCAAATTCCTGGATGTTGTCTAAGTTATCTAGCTTGTCTAACTGCTGTTTTGTGGCTGGCCATGAACCCCTTGGACCATCTCAGTAATGAACAATTCATAAGGAAATACAGGCTGGCCTGCAATGAAATAATGACAGAAAGCAAAAAAAAAAAGATGAAGACACTGGAATTTTGCCCTCATTGCACCGTGCAACTTCTCTTTGCCTTTACACCAGTGGTGATTTCCTGCAGACCTACAAATGCATATGGGCTTAGCAAGGCCGCTGTGTCCTGCATATGTGCATGCATTCATCAGATTTTTGTTGTGCCGTGTGCACAACTACTTACAATTTCCAGTGGGAGGGGATGCCTTTCATTACACTTAAATTGGGTTTCATGCCACTGCAAGCATACCTGGCATTGTACGTGCAGTGGATGGAAAGCTCAACCTTAGCTATATTTTGACTATCTATGTCCTTGCAGGTGACATGCAACAATCAAGGACATTTTATATACATTGTCTCAGAGTGGCCTGGAGAAAATCATGGTGCACATGATGCTTCTATCTAGTCCAACTTTGGAGTGTCAGATGGCAAAGGATGGTGCAAGGATGAATTTGCTGGTGGCTGGTTATGAGGAGGCACCAGTCATCCTCTTAGTGAATAGCTGCTAACTCCAGTGTTGGAGTGTTGAACCCAAACTATGGCTGAGGAGAGGTATAACACTGCTGTGGAGTGTGCTTTGGTCATGTGGAAGATTCAGGTGCCTACACAACTCTTTGGGAGTTCTAAAATTTCCCCCTGAATGTTGCAGTGCTGTTTTTGTGTGTATTTTGCTGCACAGCATTCCAGTAATAATTTTATTAAAATATATTTTTGGCCACCTCCTCAATAAGTTGTTTTAAGGCTTCTTTTGAGAAATGTTGCTTCCTTTCCATTTTGCTCTTTTTTGCAAGGAAGCAACATCCCATTTTGAGATTTTCAAAATTTTCAAAAAATAGGCTAATTCATTTTGGTCTCTTTTTGGTTGCTTTGGTGTGTTTTTATTGATTTTATAATTATTTTATAATATTCTTACATTTGCCTATGCCAGATGTTACAGTAATATGACACATTTCACCATTGAAATATGTGGGGTCGATGTTCCTGTTATCAACAGTCCGTCCTTTTCTTACACGGAGGCGGGGATGGAGCCAACAAAGTACTACTTAGAGATTGTTCGTTATTTCTGAAATAACGAAGGGTTTTGGGTAACACACGTAGACCTCGCTCACTATTTTCTGAAGTAGTACTTAATCTTGTTCGTTATTCACTAAGATTGTTCGTTTTCGGTAAGGTCATCCCTGATCTTAATGTAACTCACTAGCGATGTAAGAACTGCATGTGCATAACATGCAATGTTAGATTTAATATCCAACATCGTCCGGCTGTATACTACAGCCATTTTTCAAATTCGGTACTAAATGCCCCGCCTCACGTTATGCTTTTATTCAGTGCCAGTACCAGTTTTTATGCCAGTGGAAAACCAACACGAAATAAGTACTGAACGTTTAGTACTTTATTGAGCTACCAAAAGTATGGTACTTGCTGCAGTGGACAAGTTCCCTTTGTGTAACAGTCTCGATAATTGTACAGATGAATTCTGGGTAGATTTGAGCACGCATCAGGCTCATTGGAGTGAGTGGAGCAAAATTGGAGCGAAATAGAGCGACTGCTCCAGCCTTAATTAGAAAAAACTTCCACGCTCTGACCAAATTCCACCCGCTCTGCTCCTCGCTCACACTCACATACTCTGCAATACACCCATGTAAAGCCCCTTGGGATGGCTCTATTGTGAAAGGCAGTATTAAAAAATAAATTGAATTGAATTGCTGACGATTGGTCCGTCAACGCCCCTGCCTTTGACTGCCAACCGATTTACATTGCACCCAACAATTACGGCTCCCCCTGCAGGTGTTACCCCTTTGAAGTATAGAGTCTTATTACCTTTTATGTGACTTGAATGAAAAAACTGTCATAACACAACATAATGTCAGCATAAACCTAATGCAGTCGACACAGGTGATACAACAGCTTGACACAGGAGTTGCCAGTGTCAGAATTTATGACAGCTAAAAAAGCTCTAACAAACTTTTGTAAATGCTTTTGTCAGGATATGTTGGCTGTCATGAAGGACTTATGTTGGTGTCATGTAGCCTTATGAAGACTGTTACCATAACTTTACCATACCAAAACAAATTCATTTTTCCCTGTTGTCCTAAAATTGCACCAAACCATTAAACCATAAGCCAAGGTTTATACTGACTTTTGAATTTTGTATAACATTATTCCCCTATTCTCTGGTGATTTTTAATAATATCAAAATGATATTCTGGGCCATAATGAAGTGTGCTGCAGGCTGGTAGTGGCCCACAAACATTAAATTTGTCATATGTGGTATACGTCTGGGACCTATTTCATAAAAAAAAAAAAACATTTCTCCGGCAAAGGATGAAGCAACTGCAGATGACTGGGTCCTGTGCATACGATAACTCATTTTGAGACTAATCACATGGAATTTGAAGCAGAGCTTCAGAGTAGTGGTACACAAAAGGACAGCCACAGATAGACCTGGTGAAGCTGATTATGTTGGGCTTTTAAGAAAGATTTTTTGGAGAGGTGGGGTGAGTATATAGGGGGACTCGAGATAGTAGAGGTTGGGTGTGGGAGTTTGGGTGGACTAAGGATTAGGTGGGGGGTGATAGGGCTTCCCAGGGAATACATTCTAGTTTAAAATACAAACTTCTTAATATTCAAATATTACATTTTATTATCATTAAAAGTATTTCAAAGTCTTATATGTAGTAGGTAAATCAGTCAAATCTGGTGACAGTGGCAGGATGGACTTGTTAAATATTGGGGGGACATGAAATTTTGATTATTCATTCGGGATGAGTGATGTTACGATTGATTGCTATATAATGCAAATGTAATATAATAAAGACAGCTAAGGTCCCCGCACCACTATTACACACTCATGCTATATCTCATAAAGTTAAAATGAAAATAGCAAGCACATGGGGCTGCAAAGTGTTACAATGGTTAGCACTGTTGTCTCACTCCTCTGGGACCAGAGTTCAAGTCATCGCCATGGCTCCATGTGTGTAGAGTTTGCATGTGTTGTTGTGAGGTTTCCCCCAGGTACTCCCGTTTCCCCCCGCAGTCCTAAATAATATATTGTATGCCATGTAAGGAATAGTAGTACATACTGTATATTGCAAGCAAAAATTGCATTATCTACTGCAATTTTTCCTAACTAGCTAAAAACTTTTGAAAATGCAGGTTTAAAACTGACTGGGATTGTTGAAACATGATTCATAAAGTATTTATAACAATAAAAATATACTGGTTAAACTGACTAAACGCAGTGTGATAACAGTAAAGAATAGTGAGGTGAAAGACTTTGAAGTTTCAAATGTTACTTAAAATATTACAGTACAGTAACTAAACCAAAGTCCACACCGTTTTGGATAGCTTACTAAGATTTAATTTGCAGTTGTGGGTTAAAGTTTAAGTAGCACCTTCTTGTACTTCACTGATAATGTGTTCCTCTTCACAGGGTGAAATGATTGATAGAATTGAATACAATGTGGAACACTCAGTGGACTATGTGGAGCGAGCTGTGTCTGATACAAAGAAGGCTGTCAAATACCAGAGCCAGGCCCGCAAGGTAAGGCCTAAAAAAACACACACAGATGCATTCTCAAAATCATGTGTATTGTTATGTATTTAAACACCTTGAGATCACCATGCTGTCTTTTTCTTGTTTCTTGTAGAAGAAGATTATGATCATCATCTGCTGTGTGGTACTGGGAGTCGTGTTGGCATCTAGTATCGGTGGAACGCTGGGCTTCTAGACATGGCAACAAACTAGATAAACCCACTAGAGAAATGACAAAACAAAATGATATTAGTCAAAAAGGGGGTGGGTCAGAATGAAAAAGACATAAAACAAACTGATTAATGAACAAAAAAGGAAGTTCCAATATGCATAATTACATACATAAATTACATTTAAATGTATCACAGAAATGTACACTAAATGTATTGAACATAAACAGCACATTTTAAGCTACCTGTTATATATTTTATTTTTTTCTTAATCCTTTAATACTTCTTTATTTTTAGGGATTTCCTGAACAGTGCAAGTGACTAGTCATTAAGTATGCTGTTGAGAAAGGCATTTTCAGGATTATGTGTAACGCACAAAACCGAAAAAGAAAGACTATGATAATCAATTATGTTAATTGTTTTTAATTATTTGTTGGAGATGGCTGAGAATATCATGTTTGATTAGAGTTTCAGTGAATTATTCTAATATTGGTCAGTTCTTCATAGGTCAAGCAGTTTATTATATAGCTGATTAGGTTAACATTTGGAAGAGACAAATGGATCATATAAAGGAAGGAGAACTTGAACAAGTTGCTACACTAACAATAAGATGCTCAGATTGAGCCATCATGGGTTTGAAATGAGGAAGCTTTAGGCATAATGGAATCGGTGTTATGATGATTATGCATTTTATTTCAGTTTTGCAAGGCGGCATACCTTAGCATTGGGCTAGACTATTCATTTTGGGGTGCTAATGGGACAGGTGGAGACAAGCTTTATTTTTTTGAAGACGTAGTAGAAATGAAACATAGGAAAAGAGTGATGCATAAATGGAAGTTGAACTATGCAGATTTGCCACAGAAATATGAATAGGACAAAAAAACAATTAGTAAAAAAGAAGCAAAAAAGATTACATCTGACAAAAAGAATTAAAAAGTCCAAATATGCTGGCTAGTCCATGGATGAATATTCCCACAATTTTTAAAAGTTAATTGTTTGGATATATATTGTGTGTTGCATCCTGCCAAATATTCACAATTTGGTTCAGCCTGGGAATTATTGCTGCCATTGTTTCACTTTCTTTCACATCTGAAGAAACAAAACAGTGATAAAGTGAAATAAGAAAATAGTGTTTAAGTAATTCAAAAAATTATTTTATTTACATCAACATGGCTTGTAACTTGAATGTACTTTTATGACAGTTCCACAGAGTGATTCCTGCCTGCTTTTAGTCTTAAATGAACTACAATGAATTTCACCACTAGAATTCTATGAATGACAGAAAGTGTGCTCACGGATAATATCAAAGAGGAGACCAACAGGCATTTAGTTAAAAGTCAAAACACATTTTCATTTGGAATTATGCATATAATTATGAATTGTTAAAATTTAACATCCCAACAGTAAACAATTTTTAAAATCCAGAGTAACTAATTGTTTTCAGATTTTTTTACATTTCAGTTCACCTTACATTGTTCATATTTTTAAAAATACTAGAAGATAATTAGCAGATCTCTTAGAAGATAATTATAATTTAGCTAATAATGTAATTATACTTAATTATAATGTAATTATATAATTATAATGTAATGTTTTCCAGTATTTAACACCAACCAATGTTCTGTAATAATTTGTATATAGCATTAATTATATGTTCTTTGTAAGCAAATATTCTTCAGTGCCCCTTGTATCTTGATGATACTTAGAAGGTAGCAACTTGTTTTATTTATTTTAACATTTTATAGTTTAAAAGACATGCCTGTTGATATCAGTAGGTGTGAAGAAGTTACAAAGTTTGATAAAATACACATAAAAGCATTATAATGGAAAGTGGCCTTAGCAGGTCCACAGAAAAGTTGCAGAGTGGCCAGCCAGCCAATAAGGATCAGAGTGGGCTTGACATGTGTCACGCTTGAGAATTGGAGTGGGGAGGAAGAGGCTCATATTTAATGCAAGAAGTTAAAATGCAAGAATTTGCTTTGCATTTACAGTATGCCTTTCTGTTGATATATTGAGTAGTTGATATATTTTTAAGCTTTTAAGTGTAATATTTTCTGCATTGTTAGTGGTTCTGCAAAGCCACATTCAAGTTTTAAAGCCAAACAGCCTTGTTTTTTTTAAGTTGACAAGTGACTACTTAAACTGACTTACAAACAAACAGGATAGAATTTGCTACAATAGATATTGGTCGTATTAGAAGCTTGTACACAGATGTTATGGTATGACAAGGAAGGACATTTTACTCAATTGTGCTGAATTTGTTGCTTAATTACTGTGGACAGGACAACATATTATTCTCCAGGTAGTAATAAAGTAAAAATGGAAGGAGAAATATATCAAACACCCAGTGGCAGATTAACGAGTTCAGGGCCCCCTAGGCTACATTTTCCGTAGGCTGCCCCCACTCCCCAAGGTGATACAACAATTGCCTATTACCTATACCTATACCAATTACCTATTTACCTATAAAACAATTAACTACTACATTTGCCTATAAAACAATTAACTATTACGCTTTTACATCAGTCATATGCAGCAACCAGAAAGAGCTCATCAGAAATCTCACTGAATAAGCCATCTCAACAGCGGTAACCTATTATACCTGATCAGGATGCTTTGTGCTTTCCTGACTCACAAAGCATTCATTTGTCAGACTATCAGTCAAATCTATTCCACGTAGGAAACAGACTACGCATACCAGGAAATACACAACAGTATAAAAAGAATGTCTAAAAATAGATGTAAGAATTTGAAAAATTTAAATGTCTTACAATTTAAAACATTTAAGAATTGGTTTCCCCATTGTGTTTTAACCAATGATGAACTCAAAATCAAATAAATTCGTCTAAAAAGAAAATAGTTTAAAAAAAAGACCATTAGGGGGCCCCCTGATCACTTTGGGCTCCTAGGCTGCAGCCTAGGCAAGCCTGATCATTAATCCACCTCTGCAAACACTACAATCTCAGCTTGAAATGCCAAACAAATTATATTGCAATTATTCTATAAAAATATCAATAGTAAAATACAAATATAATTATTAATATATCAAAATATAAACATCATATATTATATTTAAATATAAATATCATGTACATTTCAAAATCAAGGAAGTGAAAGGGTGACAGTTTAATTTTAATCCAGCTCACATTTGAACTTTTCAATTAGTTTTGTGTAGTTTCAGCTCTCAGATTTAATTAAAAATAGAAATATGTAGGGAAAATTATTTTAAAAAATCAGCTGGAGTATTTTATTTTAAAAGGAATGCAGCATTGCAAAAGGAGCTTTTTATAGCCAAATGTTGACTAAAGTACAGAAGTCATCCTTCTAATTCATTGTATACTTGCCCTTCTACTTGCTTTATCATCTTGCCGTCTTTCTTGGTCATGTGCTAATTTTAATTATCTTTTAATAGTAATATTTGAAGTGCAACTCCAAAATAAACAGCATGGTTGGGTGTGTTTCCACTGCAGAATTGGTGATGTTTTGGGTAGTGGCCAGCAGTACAATATGATAGTCTGAAGGTTTTTTTTTTAATGAAAATGCCAAAGCATTCAATTTTTTCATGTAGAGATAAGAGCACAATATCATGCTCCAAATGTTCAATTGCATTTGCTTAATGGGAAAATGAAAATCAAGGGATTTCATTTAATTATGTCCACCGAATGGAAGTTCTTAATATTTGTTCTTGATGTTGTAATTTTATTGCATGTTGGACTGATACAAAACATTTTAAATCTGTAACTGTCTTGCTGTATAGAATTAGTGGGTTTATTTATTCTCATCTGTGTTATCTAGTGGTGGTAATTAAAACAATCAGATTAATATTTACTCCTCATGTCCCTTCTGCACCTATCAAACATGAAGGTCTATGTTAGAAATGTCATTATTGTTATTATTTATTATATTCTAACCATGAGCTGGATGTATATTGTAATAATCATGTATACCTGTTTGGCACTTTAACTACAGTTTGCCAGTTTGTGCTCATCCACATGGTCTCTATGCTGTTGGGGAAATATATATATAGAATTGAATGTCCACGCTGACACTGGTCTAGGTCAACCAAAGTATTAAGGCTCAGTGGGCAACTTTTATATTTGCAGAAGCAAATCAGAGTAACTGAGACTGAAATTATGCGAACATTCAAAATACACATTCTGTTTTATCTCTTGAAGTGTACATGGCTGTTTCATTGACAGCCATAAGACAGATAATATGTTAAAGAGAAGTTATTGCACTTCAGCATAAACCACCAGACATTGTCACCATTGATTTTTGAGATTTAATTCAAATTGGTATGGTAATGCTATGTAATTTTGTGGGAACTTGTGATTTCTTAATTTTTAGTTTATCTGTCTTGTTTACAGGCTTCTCATGTGCTCACTCGTGTTTTAATTTTATTAATTCCTTTTGTGTTAGATGGTAAATGTGAATAGGTGTACAAACATATAAAAAGGCAGTTTATTGGCTCTACCTCTCATGACAACATTTATTTTAAGTTTCATTTCTGATCTAAGTAAAACATAAATTAGCGTTGTACTCTATGTTGAATTAGACATATTTAAATAAAGGTTGCACAGAATAGGCTAAACTTTCAGTTGCTGTTTTTCCCACTGAATCTGTAGTATAATATTGAACAGCTACAGAAATATCTTCAAAAGTGTGGTTTCAGGTTGCAATTCTCCTGGGAGAAAATATACTTTGTTAACTGTGTGACTCTTAGCTTGACTTTACTTATCCTGGAGATAACCTGATCATAACTTAATTTCTAAACAGTGTTTCCTTGTATCAGTATTAAGGTTGCGTATGTCAGTGGGTGGAGGGGCATGGGGACAGGACTGGTGCTCTAACATAAGACTGCAGAATGAGATCAGAATCATGAATATTAATAGTAATAATGATAATAAAATATTTATAATAAAATAAGGACCACATTAGAAAATATTGAGTATAACTATTTCAAAGGGAGTAAACATTATTTTAAAAATAATTGTAGAAATACTGAATATTGAATGCTTGCAATTTTGTCAACTTGAACTGGATCTGTGTCTTGTAATTATTGTAAATACTTGAAAAGAGGAAAAATACTTGCATGTCCATGTATTACTACTGAAAACCTCCTGTCAAAGTTGTGAAGTTGTTCAAGCTCTTTTCTCCCTGTTAACCCTCCAGTTGCCATAATTAGCATTGAAACTTTTTTTGTTCCATGATATTCCTAAAAAATTTTCATGAGATACTTCCTTGTCTGATAAGGTCTGAAAAGGCATATAAAAGAATATACAAAAACTAATTAGAACTCAGGTAAGTGAAAGCCAAGCTTAGAATGACAGTGTATAAAGATTTTCAGCATTTATCCAGACTTTGTGTAAATATTTAATTTAGTACAATTGACAATTATTTGACGTTTCAGAGTAACCAGAAGCTCCATGGATTTGGATTATTAATTTAATATTTGTTCGTAATTTGGGAAAAAAAAACTCAACCCTCATGCCCATATCTGTTTAAATGAGTTTATTACAAAGCTATGTACATCACAAAAAAATGCAATTTAAATTTAAATGGCTTCCGCATGTTCTGATTTTCTCCAAGCATTAACTGTCAAAGAATACTATCAAACTATCATGCCTATCATACTATCAACTATCAAAGAATAAATCTTCAGAAGACTTCATACTATGGTTGCATCGGGAGTAATGTTAAGTAGCTTTGAAAGTGCTAATGTTTCAATCAATAAGGCATGGTTACTGAAAAATGAATTGATTTTCAACCAGGTTAAAAACAGCTTATTGGCAAATGACAGATACCTGGAGTGGGAACATTACTGAAACCACCCACCAACAGGGAGCTAGCTAGGGAGATTGATAAAGTAAGAATTTACCAAGGATAAGTAAGCAAAGAAAAGTACAGGATGAATGACTGTTGCAACTTTGACTGGAATTTGCAACTTGTGTCCTGTTTTTTGTGTGTGTATGTGTGCGTATAGTAACGTAATCTGTCTATCCTTTACTTGTACTGCTGTTTGCTGTTCTGTTTAGTTAGTGTGATGTGCTGGTATTCCCAACTCTCTCCCTCTTCAAGCTCTTTCTCCATTGATCTTTAAAATGACAACTCTATGCAGATGCTGTCTTTTATATGTGTGTCAAATTTTAATTTAAAAAAATCTAGAAAAAAAAATGACAAACCGACATTATGAAATGGAACAAAAAGTGAATAAAGAAAAAGGATTGCTCAGTGTATCACTGCCTTAGTTTTATCTGATGTATGTTTTTTCGTTGTTATATTTAATTAAGGAACACACAGGACTCAGCATCATGATGAAATGTAATACATACAAATATTCACCACAACCCATCTTCTGTTGTTTAAAAAGTAATTTGTAATCGTGCAGTGATTTAGCCCCATCAGTTCTACTATCCATCCATTTTCTGTATTTGCTTTTCCAGCACCAAGCCTTTTCCAGCATTGAGCCTGGAGCCTGTCCTACAAAGCACCAAGCATGAGACTGGGAACACCAAGGCCAGTCCATTGTAGGTCATACACACAGTCACACATAATCATATGTAATTTAGAAGCATCAGTTTACCTAACTTAACTGCAAGAACAGACAAACTCCATATGAAAAAAAACCTTGACTTGTTATTATTTCTCAAAATTCTCTTTGGCACCAGGTATGAAGCAAATTTCCCTGACACGACTTGAGTAAGATATTTCTTTATTAAAGGAGTGGAGTTGACCACAAAGGAACAGAGTATTCTGCACAGAGGAAAGGCTTGATACTTATACATTTATGTAACTCCCCTAAAGGAAAATCTTGTACCCCTTTTGTTAAGATGAAAAGTGTGATGGCCTCAGAGGTGGTGATCTCATGCAGCTCCACGGTCCTCTAGGCCTAGAGACAGGCCCAGGGACAGATGGCTAATTGCGATCAGTTGCATTCCAGCCTTAGTATCCCTTCACATATTTCTATTTACTGTAACTCATCCCATTCAGTTAAGCAAATCAGATTAAACAAAGCACACATATAAGTCTACACAATATTATCTTCCTCTGCGACACTGAGCAGCCTACATAAGTTGTCTCATTCTCTCAGCAAGACAAAAGAGGCTTCGATTATCTTCGCAAATAGGCAGTTTCAGCTTCCATTTTCAGGGTCAGCACATAACTTAAGCATACACATTCTTCTTGCCTAAGGCCTAAGAGATTGACAGCAATCCCACTACGTACGGTTCCCTGGCCCTATTGGAATTTCTCTTCCATGATCCTTTTATATTTTGAAAGTAAACCAGTATCTCAACATCATGTAGATTGTCCAAATCTGAATAAAGTTATTTAATGTGAGATGGTGCTCAGGAAAAGAAATCACTGAGAAAGTCTGAGCAACTAGTTTTCCTATGGCTGTCACAAAATGGGCATTGGTCCTATGCCAAGGCTGTGTGCCTAATACCATATTTTCGACTGCGTAGAGGAGGCCTCAAAGGAGGCATAGTTCAAGAGATCTTACTTCTTCAGTTTAATGTGGAGTTGGGGGCCTTTGAACTAGATGTTTGTTCAGGTTCAGTCAAACATAATGATGGTGGCCAGGCTCTGCTTCCTTGATTTGAGGGTAATACTAGATCAGTGTCTAAGTGAGAAATGGTGAGAAACATTTTCTTCTCTGCATTCACCCCTCCCTACTAATAAGGTTCCACATTTAAAGAGTCTCAGCTGGAATGTAGACAGTATTGTTCTGAAGCATTTACTTCAGTATTGTCCTGGGGCTACTCAGATATATAAGATGTTGATCTAGTGGGGAAATCTGTGGCTGCACTGAAGATGTCCTGTCAGATATGATATCCATGTCACCGGCATGCTCCTCTGTAGCTCCATAGAAGACATTCCTGCCACTAGCATGGTTTCTAAGGATACATGTGCTGTTTGGTCCCCCAAATAGCTAAACATCCATAGCTAAATGAATCTTTGAGGCAGCAATATCTTACATTCACACAGTAGCAATTGATGCCTCTGGTTTGGTGCCCCCTCAGAAGATACCACAATATTGCCAAGATGCACCACTATAGATATATATTAATCTATGGATGACTAGTTTTGTATCTCAGTGTTTGAATGTGATGAGCTATTTTTCATTTTTGGAAATGCTGTAGTCTGTTGTGGAAAATTCTGGAGAAAAGTACATCACATGAGAAAATGAATTTGAAATACAACTTTAGTGAACGATAAATGCTCACTAAGATGTACTTTTCGGTGGTCCTGCAGAGTCCTTTGAAAATTCATTTATAGCAGCTCCCATGTTGTGGGTTTAATAATATTAATAAACCAATATTTTGTATCAATATAACGTAGTAAGCCTTGCCCCCCTAATTCACACCTTCTGGGAGACCGAAACTACAGTTTATCAGCTACCTGACATGACTGATTGGCAGAAACTGGCCGTTACTTCTGACTACAATCGTCTGATATTGTAGTGAAGTTAAAAATGTGATAACTCACTCACAAAACTTGATGCAATCTCAGAATCAATTGCAAAGTTTTATAAGTGCATGTACAAAAATATGGATACCTGCCCAGATGATAATGAACTGGCGCGGTTCTAGCATTAAACTAACAGAACTATCCAAATCCATGGCTAGAGAATTGGATGAACCAGTTAGGCAACTGGAAGTACAAGAGATCATTTCTACACTTAAAAATAACAAGAGTCCTGGACCCGATGGGTACATTAACAAATTTTACAAAACATTCATAGAAGTGATATCGCCCATATTACTACAAGCTTACCATCATGCATTGCAATCTGGAACTATGATTCCCTCCAATTGAGATGCAAAAAGGGTAGTCGTGCATAAGGTGTCACTGTTGACGCGGGATCGACGACCCATGATGCAGGCTGTGAGTAGCAAGGGCGTTTATTCAGACGGAACAGGACGAGTAAACACA
>JAODKL010000045.1:7181419-7193043 GCA_026780765.1 Petrocephalus schoutedeni | reverse complement strand
GAGAAATGCACTAACTGCTGTGCAAATGTTAATAGTGTTCTGAGAAACGCACCAAAGCGACTGAGAAAAACTGTAAAGTAACAACGAATTATCCCGGTAATAGGTGTTGTGCCGAATTTGGCACCCCTGCCGTAGAATGCACCCCCTCTCGGTAGCGCTCCTAAGAAGCGAAGAAAAGCGCTGTGCGCGCTCCGAGAGGAGGTGCATTCTACGGCAGGGGTGCCGAATTCGGCACAATACCGGGATGCCTTGCCTAGCGCCACGATTGTGCAATTTGTAAATGTAATGTGGGTGTAATGTGGGCGATCGTGTATTACCGCTGTAAATAGTATGTGTTACGTACGTTTAATGTTGAACCGCAGGGTTTATGTTTACGTTAGTATCTACTCAGAGTGGAAGTGTTTTGTTAATTGTCAACTTCGCCGTCTCGATCGGCTGCTGGTTGTCTGGGCAGTGAGTTTTTAATAAATGCGGAACATTTGTAAAACTAGCTGGCCACTGGCGGATCTAGACCATTTCAACTACAGGAAGACAGACTTGTGCCAGTTGTTCTGTTAGGGGTGCTGTTCCCCAAATATCAATTACACTAGATTGCCAGCAATCAGAAGCAAATGACAACTGAAAACCGATGTTATGCAGTATTTTGCAGTTACAATTCACAGTTTTTACAAACATGTAACTCACCCTTATTTCTAGTTTAAATTGCCTTATGCCTCCACAAGCGTGATTTGGTTTCTGTCCTTGCATTTATAAATGCAATGCATTTATTTCAGGTCCAGGCAGCATATGCATTTAGGGGCCATGGGGTTGGAGGAGTTATGTATGTAGCGTAGATATTACAATCACACTAGAGAAATCTTGGGGAGGAGAGACAGGACAGACAGCGGGGGTGGGGGGGGGGGGTATTTGTTTCCAGCAAATACAGTCTGAGAGACCAAAAGCACCTCACAACATCAGGATTTAAAATCGTTACAGGACCAGGTTATACATACGCCGGATCGAATATTGTTAAATAAGCGTGACTGATCTTCTTTAGACAAATCAACGGGGACACCTTTTGGAGGTAAATATATATTTCAGAAGAACGCTGGATATTATTATGAATATAATGAATATGACTTGTTTGGATGACGACGCCCACAGTAACCAGTAACTAGAAGAAACCACACGCACGGCAAGAAGCCAACAGGTAAAACTTCGCTTTTAATGGAAATACATTGGACAAATCGAGACAGTCAAGCAAAGACTATATTTAATGCAATTCTAAGGTGGTGGCTAACTAAATGCCTATAGATTTCTCAGATCTTCACACTATTTTGGTATTTACAGAAATCGTCTACTATTTTATTATTTCTATTTCATTATTTATTTTGCTGAGACCAGACCGTATATGCGGTGCAAAACAGTGCAGAAGTTACGGTTGAAGCCTATTAGCAATCAGTACTTCGCTTGATTATTGTCACATGGTGATAAACGTTCACCTAAATTTTGCACACCTTTTTGCATCTTCCCAATCGTCCTAAAGCTCATCTAGTTTATGAGCGTGGTTTTAAATTTCCAGAAAACCCACAGAAATCTGAGAAAGCAGATGAGCAGAGGGCAGGTTTTGATGTCATGCAGGCGGTGCAGTCAAGTTTTTACCTCGGTTAATTACGCTCATCGCCTCGGTGTGAATAATTCCACTTGAAAAGGCATTAGAGGCATTTACAGAAGACAAATCAACAGCTAATCCCATACATCCACTACTGCAACAGAAATGAGACTGATTTATTAAATTAAATTCAGTGACGTTATGAATACAGTATAACGCATTCGTGATCTATTCACAAACAGAATAACGTCTGTTAATGATTAATATACGCCAGACTTAAACATAAATTGAAGTTCACAGTTTCTTATGAATATATTTCTTATGAATATTATGTTGAGACGATGATCGCAGTTTATGGTAAGATGTTCATATACACACTTAAGTGAGGACCCACACATCTTCCAGCCTGATCAGGATGGTGGGGATGCCCCCTTCTTCTCTGAGAAAACGTTTCCAGTCTCTCCACTTGCGGAGTGGAGAGACTGTATATAAAAGTAGATATAAAAAGAATATAAAAGTAAATTGACCTGGTGACAAGCCGCCATCAGACAGCTGAACAGCAAAGTATACCAGATGAATGAAGTTATATGGGCAAATATGTGTATACCATGGTGACCTGGAATCTAGACCAACAACTATTAGACTGCCAGCCTATATTAAACTATAATAATCTGAAGCAAAAAACCATTCCATTAAATTTGTAACTGTTAAGTGAAGTCTGGGCAAAAATCCGCTTTGCACATAAGCAGTCATAATTGTCCCTACCAGTTAATTAATATTCTTAGCTGTTTTTTTTTTTTTTTTTTTTTTGCAATATCTCTCACTGATTCATAGTTTGTCTTACATAACCCTGTGCATCTGCTCTCTGCATAATGCAGTGTGAGTCACTAATGGGCCAGTACACAGCACATGAAAGCCTCCCACGGGTTAGCCGCGTGCCAGCACTGCGCTGCTAAGATGCCCGTTCCATGGTTACGGAATTCGAGTTGGTCTGTCACTCGACTTCATTGGCTTCACAGGACCAGAATCACAGTCAAATAGGAAATTGTGGTGATTATACAGAGAGAAGACCCATATAACAATAGTTGTCCTCAGTGTTCATTTGAAGCTTCGAGCATGAACCCTTTTTTGGCACAATTGGCTGGAAAGCTTCGGTGCTTCAACAAAGGTTCATCTCACCATCACTAAGAAATCCTGCTTCGTGGAACACCCCCCCCCCCAGGACTCTGAACCAAAGAGAACTCCTAACAAATAGTAACATAACATAGAAGCTCAAGACAATGACTGACTGTAAAACAGAGGAGGAGTAGGTACTTAAATACATACAAGGCTAACAAGGCACGACTCAGGAAAGCCGAGAACAATACCATAATTAACCAATCAATGAAGGCACAGGAAGACGAGCAACAGGTGGACTTCACAACAACTAATATGCAAATAAACTAGGAAACATAGCAAATACTAAAGGTAAACAATATTGGTAGAACTAGGACCATAAACAATATGCAAAACACCATACAACATGGAAAAAACATACAACAGGGAAACTGATGAGAAATACGTATACTAGGGAAATTAAGACACAAGGAATACAGGTGAGGCTGGTCTCTAACCAGCCCCAAACCCATGAACAAGGCACTGTGCCATACATTCAGCCCACTGAGCTATTAGCAGTCAGGGGAACAAGGAAAGCACACTAGGGACTAAGGCACACTGGGGCTGAAGAGCAAAAAGAAACAAGGACAGGATGGCCAGCAACTCCTGCTGTCCATGATTTTTTTTTCCCCCCTCCATGTTCCTTTCAGGGTTCTGTATATTAGTCAGCAGGGGCAGGGGGCAAACTATTTTTTCAGTGTTCTAGGTATTTTTTATTAATCCGCATCAAAAATCACTGAGCTGGGATGCTGTGATACTACTATACTCTTCACTGTACTATGGAGCATATATTTGTGCATCGGTTATGAATTGTTTATTTATACAGTATGTATACTGTTATTGCTTGTACTGGGCCTAGGTAAACGAGCAAGCATCCTGGAACACTTGTGGCACATGGCGAATAAGGCTTCCTGAAGTTTGAATTTAAATCTATGCAAACTGTACACATTAACAAAAACATGGTATGGAGATAACTTGTGCCTCAAACTGTTCATCATTCATTCTTGTCGTACAGTAGTGGCTCAGCCATATCCATCCTGTAGCATTTAGTTATCTAGCTGACCAATGTCACCCACGCTTTAACTACAGGCAGTCCCCAGGTTAAGAATGTACGGATAGCATGTACTTATTGACAGACTACCATAAAGCCTATCATACTACAAATTCAGGTTAAATACAGTGGTTCATAATGACGAATGCACAAACTGCTTTGTGATGCTCATGAAAACATTGCATGGATTCAGCAGTTTGTCAGCTTGAAGTACAGTACAGTACCGTATGTAGTTGCTTTAATTATTACTGTATAATTAATATTATTATGTACTGCATTATTATTTTTCTGACTTACCTACAGCTTCAACTTAAAGACAGACTTTGGGAACGGATCTCATTCATGACCTGGACACTGCTTGTAATTGACATAACATTTATATTTTGTGGGCTTGTGTTTCTTGTTTCTATAGTCACAAAATGTGTGGCTGTAGCACGCTGGTCATTCTAAATAGCTCTTGTGCCAACATGTCCTGGTATCGACCAGTTATAGCTAAATTCATTTCTTGCTGGGTCACTGAGATTTATTTGACTTTCTGGCTTTCATCAGGCTGCCCCATAATGGACCTTGGAGCTATGAGGTTCTCCCTGCTGCCAGCGGTTTCCCTCCTGCTGCTGCAGCCTGCAGCCTGCAGCCAGACCCAGGCAGCCGGTGACCCCCCGAATGGTTGTGGTGCCTCCATCTCTCAGCTCTACTACAGACTGTGCGACCTGAGTGCCGTCTGGGGGGTGGTGGTGGAGGCCTTGGCTGCGGCTGGAGTGGTGCTCTCCTTCATACTGCTGGTGGTGCTGCTAGCCAGCCTGCCCTTCATGACTGACAGCCAGCGACGGAGCTCGGTGGGGATACAAGCTGGCTTACTGGTGTGCACCATGGGCCTCTTTGGCTTGGCCTTCGCCTTTGTCGTGGGCAGGGACTTCACCACCTGCATAGCACGCCAGCTCCTCTTCGGCGTGCTGTTCGCCGGCTGCTTCGCCTGCCTGCTGATGCAGGCTGTGCGGCTGAACCTGCTGGCTCATCGCAACAAAGGCCCCCCCGGCTGGACGCTCTGCCTGGGTGCCCTGGGTCTCTGGCTGATAGAAGCCATCATCAACGTCGAGTGGCTGGTTCTCACCGTGTCATTCCCATCGCCCAATGGCACCACTGTTGTGCTTGTGCCCTGCTCCACTCCCAACCAAGACTTTACTATGGCACTCATCTATGTTATGGCCCTATTGCTGACTTCCCTGATAGGCGCTGTGTCAGCTTTAGTGGGCAAGAGACGTCACTGGCTGAAGGAGAGCACCTTTCTCCTGGCCACAGCCACCATCTCCCTGGCCATCTGGGTGGCTTGGCTTACCATGTACATCCATGGGAACAGCATCAGAGGCAACTCCAGCTGGGACGACCCCACACTGGCCATAGCCTTGGTCTTCAACGCATGGGTGTTCCTCACTATCAGCAGTTTTCCCCAGATCTGCATGCTCACAGAGGACCACACCACAAAGCCCGGCTCTGGGGATCCCCTCTACAGCAACGCAGAAATAACCTACGAGAATGCAGTGGCAGTCGGTGCTTCCAGGACAACCTGTGAAAACATGTACATGGAGAACAAGGCTTTCTCTATAGACGAGCCCAGCCCAGGTAGCCAAACACTGTTCTTGAGACATTTCATGATCAGACGTTGTTGCTGTCCAGGCTAGGTCAAGTTGCAACATGAAGGAAAGCAGCATACCACACAATGGTACGAGCAGAAGGTTTGGTTATTTATCAAAGGTCAGCTTCCTTTAATGCCATTAGTTTTGGTGTGATCTGTCAAAAAAGCCCACCCATGACACACAGGAAATAGACAGGCAAGGGTCACTATAAAGGAAAACTGAATGTGTCTTCTTAAATATACCCACTCCGTTTTATATAAATATTCAGCAAATGCAAAAACTATGGGCCCAGAATATTCCAGATAGAGGTAAATGCACATATGGGGCACACTGTTGTCTCCTATATGGTCGAAACCTTCTGTATCGTCACATTAGAAATGTTTTTTTCCTATTTGAGGGAAAATCAGTTGAAGCTATCATGAATTTCAGGGGTCACTGTGTGAAAGAGTCTGTGGCTTTCATGTGCAGTGAGCTTTAGTGACTCTAAGCTCCTCTAATTTTTGGCATCACCATTGTTCTACCTGCCACATGACTGTGAGCGAAAAAGATGCTAAGAAGGACTTAGTTACTGAGAACCTCTCAGGCAGGGTTCTCACGAGGGCTCCTAAGCCATGTGCAGTTTTGCCTAATTGTGTGAAAGGGACAAATGCCTGGCTCTGATAAGGAGATATATATAAGCCATATATAGCTCATGTATGGGTGAGGAGTTTCATGGGCGTTAAACCATGGTGTGTATGATCAGGCCCTGCACAAGCAAATCGGAGCAGAGCTGTTCTTTGCCTGGTGATGAATGTGCCAGAAAAAAAGTCCAGTCCCTAAGTATCCGATCCCTTCTCCTCAGCCCCATTCTCCTGTTTCCACCCACAGGCAGGAGACCGCTATCTCCCTACAACAACTACAGCGGTCACCCTCGCAGTTCTATTTACCAGCCCACTGCACTAGCCCTTGTCACACATGGCCTGCCAAACGTAAGTGCCAGCCCACATCCTTCATTACACTCTAACGCAGTTTGAAAATATACTGAGATGTTTGAATGGCTTATGTATGAGTCAAGATCCTGAGTCCTTTGTGGTCCTCAGAATCACAACACTGTATTGTTTTACTGGCCCTTTTTCACTCTGACCGAGGTCAGCTGGAGAAATCCTTCATGTTTCGCTGTGCGTGTGCCTGCATAGAGCCGGTGCGTGACACTCTCTGTCCTCTGTGTTGAGCAGAAGGACTTGCCATACAATGCACTGATGCCAAGGGTCACTGCCGACCCTCACGCCCTGAGCCGGAGTCCATTCGCAGCCTCGCAGATCCAGACCCTGCCTGGAATCGGGCCCCTAAACTCCGACACTATACGTTAAAGGGAGCCACCCTACCTGCTGGCCCTCATACCTGCCCCGCCTCTCACTTCCTATCCTGTGTTTAGTGTTTATGGCTACCCACACACCAGGGCCTATCGAAGGGCATTAGTCTGTGGCATCGGCTGGGGGTGACTCGTGCACTCAGAGGCCTTTAGGAGTACAGCCATCTCTATCTGATGATGCTCTATCCACACAAAAGCTGCCTCAGCTCCAGGGCTGTGAAATGGAGAGCCACCCCAGCAATGTCTGCAAGAAAACACAGCTGCAAGAATTTTTTGACTTTCCCGAAGTCCTGCATCATTTCAAAAGCCCCTTTTCTTAGACTCCAGTCCAGTAGCTAGTGGTGTTAAACTCAACTGGTAAGCAGGCCCCAGCCTCGCCAAGTTTTTTATTTGTGAAGAGCCATTCATCACTTGTTATTTGTCTGTTGTCCCTGCTCCTGCGGACTTAAATGTAGTAATTGGGAGCCCACCTGTCACAGCCAGACCACCTTCAGGAGTGAACCAGTAAGCAGAGAACGAACTCCAGCGTGATAAGATGGAACTGTAGCTCATTTATCAGTTACACCTGAATAAGATTTGATACAGTTTTTATTGCCTTCTATACAGCTGTATTAAACAAATAAAAACTCCAAATACAGACTCTGTCTTTGATTCTTTTTATCGTGCTTCATGAGTCTACCACAACAACTGATAATATTCATAATCAGCAGAACCTAACTGGTCTCTGTAACCTGAGACCCAGAACTCCAGTTTTCCCAGAAATCTGTGATATATATATATCCATTTGATAAATGCTCCCAGACAATCATGAACCAGCAGCACTCATTTTGCTTAATAAAGGGACAGTAAATGAGGAAATGGAGCTTCACACCAGGTTCTTTTGGGAGGTGAAACATTTGCATAGCGATCCCGAGAGATAAGAGGACTGACACAGAGAAGGAATAAGGTACATGTGGCACAATATGCAAACACAAGTCATGAAGACCTTACACACACACCGAGTCTGTATGCGTTGGGCAAACCACACTCTGACCCGCACAATTAGATGCTAATGTATCCACAGTAATGCTGGCAGATTCACACACGGCATGTCTTTGGTGACACCTGCTTTGCGTCATTTTTGTTTACACCTTCTGGGTGTTTCAACAGCATAATGCATGTTTTGCATAACGATTCTTTAGCATGTGCTCTACTTTTGACCGGGTGTTTGTGACCTCCATTTGGCATCCATATTAAGCAGCAAAGATGGGACATGACTTAACTCTGCTGCTAACTGGCATGTTTACCCTGCTGCCTGAATCACAGACCATGCTACAAACTGAGTTTGATTAATGAAATGCACGGAACGCGAAATGGAGGTGCCATTCGTGTGTAAATATGGGCATCAGGCACATGACTTCCCTGGCACATCCTGAAGTCAGTGCAGCATCAGAGAGGCACTGCAAGCCCTGTGTATCTATACGAGACACAAAGGCACACATTTTATTAATCAGTTGCAGATAAATACAGATTTAATTCTCTGAAAAATTTTAAAATATGTGTATGTTTATAGGGGTGGCATGGTGGTGCAGTGGTTAGCACTGTTGCCTCACACCTCTGGGACTGGGGTTTGAATCCCACACTGGTTGCATGTGTGTGGAGTTTGTATGTTCTCTCCATGTCGTTGTGGGGTTTCCTCCAGGTACTCCAGTTTCCCCCCACGGTCCAAAAACCGTTTGTATGTTTGTAAGTTTGTATGTTCTCTCCATGTCGTTGTGGGGTTTCCTCCAGGTAGTCCAGTTTCCCCCCACGGTCCAAAAACATGCTGAGGCTAATTGGAGTTACTAGGTTGCCCATAGGTGTGCATGTGTGAGTGAATGGTGTGTGAGTGTGCCCTGTGATGGGCTGGCTCCCTGTCCTGGGTTGTTCCCCGCCTCGTGCCTGTAGCTTCTGGGATAGGCTCCAGACCCCCCGTAACTCAAAAAAGGATAAGGCAGGTTGGAAAAAGGATGGATGTATGTTTATAGGATATGTTTGTACCAGTTTATTGGGATTTCTTTGGTCAAAGTGGTGACAGACCATGGTAACACTTTTCAATTCTATTTATTTTTTATATAGCGCCCTTCACAACAGAGTTGCACCTGGGCACTTTACATATGTATTTTGGGATACATTATTATATACAAATCAGAGTAAAACAGAGAAGATTAATACAAAGAAATGAAAGAACGAAAACCAATTGACAAGCAACACTTTACTTGAGGGGACACAGATCATATACTATGGTAACACTTTGCAATAGTATTCCTTAGCAAATTAACAGTAACTCAGGTACTACTGAAGTACAAATCCCAAACAAATCTAATGACTAATTAATACATTACTTAAGAGTTAGATCATGATTCATTTATGGTATAATAATATATTATTTGTGCCCCCTAAAGTAAAGTGTTACGCAGAGCAGCTCTCCCAACCCGATTCTATACCCCAGGACTGAAATCGGACTTTCAGCAAACCAGCTTATGAGTTATCCCACTCAGTGCCAAACCGCCGCCCCAGGTCACGGGTTCTGGTCCGAGGCTCACGACACAACAAACAAGACCACATTTGTTGATTTGAGATTCTAATCTCATGCCTCAGAGAAATCAGGAGGGCAGACAGAGTGCTCTATTTCTATTCAGAGAAAAACATAATAATGGTCATATTTTCAAAAGAATATGATAAAACTTCTAGAGAATATACGTGGTTGAAGCAATATTCAAATAGACCAGTACAATAAAATGCTGTAAGTAGTACAGCGTTATAAAAAACAGTAGAATGCTACTTCATTAAAGATAACACAGGCCTTGATACTTAGTAAATTAACAAGCATTGTTTAATTAGAAATTATACATGCCACACCAATGAAGATGGATGTAGTAGATATAGGTTGTAGACATAGACCGGTTGGCATGTCTCAATAACTAATTTGATGGTAAACAGGTCCCTGGAGACCCCTTAAATGGATTCTGCTTTTTTTTTTGTCTGTACACCCACACAAGGACCAGGTAAATTGGAAAGGATCCCTGGTATTGCATAATAATTGTGTGGCAAAAATTAGCTGTTCGAAGGTCACTAAACCCTGAACAAAATGTTAGGACAAAACATATATGATACACATTAAAAATGTCTGATGACACCTGTGATTGACTTAAGACTGCAGGATTGGCTGTCACCGTTATCTAGAATCCACAGCCTCTAAGCTATCAAGAGCTTAGAGTGCAAATGCTGCTCATCCAGCTGTCTCAAACAGTGTATGTCTGAGGTCAACCCCACACAAGTGTCTGCTGAGAACAGCAGACCCACACAGGCTGACGGTGTCAACAGGTTGGTGTACAGTGTGTGCACGGAAACAGTTTCTAGTACCCGTCCTGATGGTTTTTTTATGTGAAAATATAATTATTTAAATAATGATAGGTATTTACGTTTGCCTAGATCACAGCAGCCAGTTAGGATGTAGACAGACCTTTAGGCATCTTAGCTAACCTCGTTCAGGTAGGGTGTTCATGGATAATGATGCTATTCTTATACTATAAAACACCAATAGTCAAGAATTCCACACAAATACCAGAATTCAACAGAAGCCAAATGCTCAGAAAATTACCACACTGACTTCCTTCACATTGAATTACATAGCCTCAGTAGCAGACTATGGACAGATGGAAGATGCCTGACTGATTCACAGCTCCTAAATGAATCTGCATGAAGAGGGTAGATTGCAGCAGAACGGCCATTCAGACACTGAGAATATGCACGCAGCACACAGAGGTCAGAGACAGACCCTTTGTTCCATACCAACCCACTCATGTAACACTAAAGAGGATCTGGAAGGAAAGAGGATCACCGTGATCCTATGAGGGATCAGCGGATACGGGAAATGGATGGAGGGCTTAGAAGAATAAGCAGAAAACACTAAGAAAAATACTCTGATTGGGAAAGATCATTTTAATGGGAGAAATCTGTGCTAAAGGGAATCTGGGCGGTTGTAACGATCGGGTCAGCTTTATTTAGCTCAAAAAAAACTTGACATGAATGACAGACAGACTCTATCAAGCGAACCAGACAGTCAGCTTACTTTCCATTCCAAAGCTGCCAAACATCATTTGCTCCCTCCCCCAAATCCATACGATTCTTTCCAGCCATCTTTTTGCAAATTTATGGTCTGAATGTGCTGACACTCCCACCTTATCAATCAGCATATCAGGTAAAGGCAAATATTCTACCTGAGTTCATAGATAGTATCTCAGAGCCTCACAGAAAGGCATGCTAATGAACCCTAATGAAAAAGCTACACACAGCGCTTAGCTTCCCTAAAAAAAAAAACAATATGGCAGTGAGGGCCAACCATGTAAGCATGGAAATGGAATAATACGTATAAAATGTATGAATACCTGATCCAGGGTTATTACATGTTTTCAGTTGTCAACGTCATAAATGCCGACTTTAAATGGAAATTAGATGTATAATTAATACATTACTCAGCTAACAAATCTGGAAGTGGTCAGAGATATTTTCATTTGTCATGCTAACCTTAATCCCAACACACTGCACAGTCCCTCACGCCGATAGTTCATGATCTGTACTAATGCTCAATCTCTTCAGTGTAAATTTAATAGCAACTCACTGAAATGGTAAAATGACCCTGAAAATGGTGAATTCATATGGGGAGACCAGGGCTGGCAAGAAGTCTGAATGCTAAGATCCAAAAGCAGGAGTCCTGTGTGCTGAGCCAGTAAACCTAAGGCTTGCACAGTTACTATGCACTGGTACAGCCCTGACCCGCTCCCAAACGGGCTGTATGTCTCCTCCTGCACACAGCAGCAG
>JAODKL010000045.1:7119157-7132418 GCA_026780765.1 Petrocephalus schoutedeni | reverse complement strand
GCCGTAAATGTCCACGTCCTTTCCGTGATACGGAGAGGCGGGACCACCTCTGGGACCTGTATCCTCTCCGGGATGACATAAGCAATACTAAAAATGGTTGCATGATGTCTAGGTTAGTGATATCTACATATATATATATATATATATATATATATAATCAATAATGCAGTAAAATTGAATCTAATATACATTAATAATCTAATCGTCACGTTTGCGGTGGGAGAAACGACCCATATTGCAGGCTGTAGGATGACACCCCTTCAAGGGGTGTTTATTCAACAAGAAAGGGGGAAACACGAGAGCACAACCGACAGCGAGCACAGTAAGCATTGAAAATAACCGGCAAGGGAACAGGACGCAGACTGACTAAATAGGGCAGGACATCAAGGATTAAACACAAGGCAGGTCTGCGGGGTTAACAATGGGATTGAAACACAAGGTAAGGCAAAACGAGGGAAAAGACACGCAGGGCGGTGCTGAGCGTGACACTAATACGACGTCAGTTGTACTATCAAGCCCAATGTAGACGATTTTGGAATAATAAATAATAAAAACATTTGTAAACGTCTATATTGATGTGAACTCTTGTTGCAGCGGTGAAGGTGAACTTTAAACTTGCGGGGTAGCTTGAAACTTAAGGGGTAACTTAACCAAAAATAAGGGATACAAATACCCTACCTTGAGCTGGATTAAAAGGAATATAAGTGAGATTGGTACAATTATTCGGAAAATTCATCTTGCCATGTCTTTTGTAATTTGAACACAATTTGTTTTTTTTAAAATATTATTAGAGTCACAATAGTGTATGAAATATGCTTTGGCATTGTCTATTTTTTATGTATAGGTTTTAACGCCATTCCATTTCCACAAGCGGGCTGTTTTCCCGAGAATGCATTGACAGATAAAGCGCTTTTGAATCAGTTAGTGAATAAGACACCCATGTTTTGTAAAGTCGTACTGTTGTTATGTATTGCGAAATGCGAAAATAACAAAAAGAATTAGTGAAAAGTTTGGAAGGAACGACCTGGACAGCATCTGGACTCTACCACCCCTTTTTCCGACCACTATCTCTGTGTAACATACAAACTGAGCAAAATGCTGTTGGTGCAATACTAAGGTGTTGCTCAGCATGCTCCCAATGATAAATCTTAACCTAATATTAACCCAACTAAAGCCTGCAACATAATCAGGTTTACCTGAGCTGCGCTAGGTCTTTCGTCTCCCACCAATAACAAAGGCTAAGTGACAAGATAAAATTCCACTACGATGAATTTCGTTAAGTTCCTCACAATAAATATTACCGACCGGCTACCAGTCTGCTACCATGAAATTTGCCAAGCGAGGGGGCTGCCGACTAAATAAACATGTATAAACTTTATTTTAGAATATTCAGAAAATTATTTCGCATCCCACAGTTTGAGAACCTTCTGGGAATACAGGTATAATTTGTGGATCAATACTGCCCTCTACAGGGCATGCATTTAAACTATACACTCCTGGAGGCAAATTATGGGGAGGTATGACAGAGGCACATCTAGAAGATATTCTCTATAAGATTAAAGGACGTTTGGATTTGGAAATGTTAGTGTGGGTGCCGCAATTACAAAGCTAAACCCGGGCTAAAGAGCATGCAAGTGCTTTTTCTGTGTCCAGCCTAGTGACTACACTCTCTGGCACCCTGCTGAGATGGGTCTGGGCTCCTTTATTTTATATTGAGCTGTGACTCACTGTCTCCCTGTTTTTGTTGCTCTTGGAGGGTGAGAATGAGCTTCCCCAATCTGCCTGCATTGCCGCTTGAAGCAAGACTGTCGCTCCCTTTTTTTCATCCCATCACCATCACCTGCTCATGGGGCATTCTGCTTATCTTCTCTCAGACATGCTGCTTTGGAGTGTCATACTTGTTTCTTATTATAAGTACAGATATAGCATAGTGTCACTGGAGATTCAGTCAGCGTGAATGAGAAGGGGACCGGGGATGTTAACACCCCTCCATTTCCACAAGGGGGCGGTGTGCGCAACCATACAGCCCCAGCAACCAGACAGGGATCGAGCATACTGTACACATAGTGGACTGTCTGCTGTTGTCTTGTTGTGTGACGTACAGTCTCACAAACAGTTTCCGTCAGGATAATAAATGTTATATGATTCTGATTCCTTTTAATAGAGTCTCACCACATAATTTCCCCAGCACACAAATGTGTGTTTATACATCTGTGCCTCTTATTTGTTTGAAATATGACATTGGTGTTATACATACTTGAGGAAAGCAGAAAAGACTGGCGTCTGGCCTGAAAAGTGAGGTTATCTGGTCCAGATTGCAAAACGAGAACTCTGCAGCTGACTGTCTCCCTCTGAAATGTTCTTTTCCATTGCTTTTGAATTTTCCACCTCACACTTTCCCGGCATCAGCTGATAAAGTGCAAAAGCCGCCAGCTGTCTCTCCGCTAGAGTGTGTGTTTCACCCGGGATCGTGAGTCTAGTAAGCCTGTTCAGAAAGCAAGTAAAGCTGCAGTGCTGCTCTTATACAATAGGGAAGCACTGCCCTTCATTTCAGTGTGACAATCAACCCTCCACCTTTCATTTCAGTGTGAGATGATCAGCCCTCCACCTTCATTTAAGTGTGAGACAATCAGCCCTCCGCCCTTCATTTCAGTGTGAGAAGATCAGCCCTTCACCTTCATTTCAGTGTGAGACGATCAGCCCTCTGCCCTTCATTTCAGTGTGAGATGATCAGCTGTCCGTCCTTCATTTCAGTGAGACAATCAGCCCTCCGCCCTTCATTTCCGTGTGACACTATCAGCCCTCCGCTTTTAATTTTAGTGATAGATGATCAGCCCCTCCACCTTTCATTTTAGTGTCAGATGATCAGACCTCCGCCCTTCATTTCAGTGTGACACTATCAACCCTCCACTTTTCATTTTAGTGTTAGATGATCAGCCCACCACCTTTTATTTTAGTGTCAGATGATCAGCCCTCCGTCCTTCCTTTCAGTGTGAGATGATCAGCCCTCCGCCCTTCATTTCAGTGTGAGACTATCAGCCCTCTGCCCTTCATTTCAGTGTGAGAAAATCAGCCCCCCGCCCTTCATTTCAGTGTGAGATAATCAGCCCTCCACCCTTCATTTCAGTGTGAGATTATCAGCCCTCCGCCCTTCATTTCAGTGTGAGATTATCAGCCCTCCGCCCTTCATTTCAGTGTGAGACTATCAGCCCTCTGCCCTTCATTTCAGTGTGAGAAAATCAGCCCTCCGCCCTTCAATTTAGTGTGAGAAAATCAGCCCTCTGGCCTTTATTTCAGTGTGAGATGATCAGCCCACTGTAAAGTAAGTCTTGAAGATAGGGGGTCACCCAGTCACATACACGGTCACATACTTTGGGTACCAGTTCACCTACTTTCATCAAACCCATGACCCTTGCACCTTAAGTACTATCACATACAGCACTCACAGAAAGTCTTGGGACACTTAATTGCTTAATTCAGTAAAAATATCGCAAATTTATTGGTGTCATAATAAAAATCATTGCTTCATTAACTTGTTCAAAAATATTCACAAATAATCACATTAGAAACAACAAGAAATTGAAAAATAAGCCATTGATTTCAAGTACTAATTAATTCAAATCAAAATGATAGTTCAAATAGTTCTGGGTTAAAAAATTCATTGACAAGCATCATTGGGAGCCCTTTAATTACTAACACCGTTTGCAATTACATGAAACACCAAACATTTGTATTTAGTTGCCATTTCAATAAATAGCAAAAAGGCAAGAATATAACTGAATTGGTCAGTCAAAAGAATTATGACACTTAATAAAAAGAAAATGTGTGGAAGGTATGTGCAGATGTGTTAAGCACTGCTTGTCAATGGATTTATCTTATGGAACCAATACATTTGCAACATTATTACAGCCCCTACAGAGTGAAGAATCAAGGTTCTTGTGCAGTGTAGCATTGAGTGCTACGCCTAGTTACTCAGAAGGGTAGGAATGGGCTGCCAGCAGACGCTGGGACACTGCATCCGGAGTCTGTCATTGTGTCTTGTTTTCCTCTCTGATTTGAGTGTGCAAAGTGACTGTGTGACAATATGTATCTGTGCACGTTTGCCTTTCAGTGATTCTGCCAAATGCACAGTGGCTTTTTTCCATAATGAACTGATAGCCAATCATCTCCTCTACAGCTGAGGTGGCCGAGAGCCATCAGCTGGCAGGCACGGCGATAAGAATGACGACTGTCCTTTTCAGTCTGATCTCGCAGTCAGACACCAGAGGTGGGAAAATCTCGTTCTTCTTTATAAGCCACTTAGCCGCCTCGCACATTCAGGAACACCAAACGCTGTTCTCTGATGTTGGGTCTTCTCAGAATTCTCATCCAGACTAAGATATCTCTGAGTAGTACGCTTGGGTGATCACACAAGGACTTTCCTGCTAACAGGAGTCAAACTGTCATGGCATTTCAAAGACTGCTCTAAGTAACTCCCAGTGCTAACACCCCCCACCCCCAGCCATGCACCTAACTAATCAAGGCCTCTTTGCTCCATCCCTCTGTAGCCTGACTACTAATAAGAGTGACCTGATTAAGCATGTAGATTACAGTGGGTCTAGGTTCGTAGGGAGAGTAAGGATTGGAGAATTGGACACAATGAGTAGCAATACTGTAGCATCAATTAACCTCAAATAATAACTGGAGACAGAAATTACATTTTATGCCAGCATTTAACATAAAATACAGAAAAAAAAATTAACATGTGAGATTAATTTACAAAGCGTTATTTCTTAATCACTTTAATGCGCAGCCTACCGTAGACCCTTGTTTGGGGTCAGAACAATGTGTTTATCGAGTTTCTCTGTACCGCATTTTTTATCTGATCCCATCATGTTTTTTTCGGCTTTTTAAGTTACCATGGTCACTTCTGTATATTTCGGACTGGAAGCCCAATTTGGAAAATACGTGTACAACACTGGTTTTATAGCGTCTATGCTGATTTACACGCGGCACTTCATAAAGTCAGAAAACAACATGAAAACGATAAATCCTTTAACCACAAAATGAAGTCCTTTGCTTTTAATCTCTCGAGTGCTAATGTATTCCTTAAATGGCAAATGTGACTGCCTGGGAAGAGAGCTCGTAAAACACACTGCCATCTCCCAATTTCACCCTTAAAGGTATCCTTAAGTAGATTAAAAAGCATAAACAAGCCCTTATAGCTACATTCTTGTCATTTCTGCTGCTCCAATAATTTATTTGTAAATGCAAATTACACAGAAAATTAGGTCTAAAATCCATGTACAGATTATGAAGTCTCATTAACATTTATTCTGGCCATGTGTCTTATCCACAAATGCAAATCTGTAGAACACAATGCTGCTTGACTCCATTTAGAAATTAAGTAATTATTGTTCAGCTTCTTGATGTGTAAGTGCTGCTGGAATGCAGAAGCAGCTCAGTCTCTGTCCATGTAACATTATCTCTATTTACAGTTTGCTGTTTCACTTTTTTACTTTGCATTATAACTTGCTCAACCTTCTCCTTTAAACAGTTACTTAAAAGTTGTTGCCCTTTATATTTTAACAATGCTGTCTAATAATATATTAATGTATCTGACGAGCAAAAAATTTTATTTTAAACAAAGCATAACTTGATTGAATATGCAATTTATTGTGCAATTAAATGCGATTAAGAAAATTAATCAACTGACAGTCATATATATATACTTTACTCATCCATAACATTAAAACCACTGAAATCTTGTTATATCAGGCAAGTGAACAATCAGTGTTTTGATGTGTTGGAAGCAGGAAAAATGGGCAAGCTACCACAGAGCAGACAAAGTGCCCACGCTGACCCCTGTCTACCGCTGAAAGCAACTACAATGCCCATGTGAGTGTCAGAACTGGCACATGGAGCAGTGGAAGAAGGTGGCCTGTCCTGATGAGTCACAGTTTCTGTTACACCATGTGGACAGCCGGGTGCGTGTGGGTCATTCACCAGGGGGAGAGATGGTACCAGGGTGCACTATGGGAAGAAGGCCAGCCGGCGGAGGCAGTGTGAAGCTCTGGGCAATGTTCTGCTGGGAAACCTTGGGTCCTGCCAGGCTGGAATTCATCTGGATGTTACTTTGACACGTACCACCTACCTAAACCTTGTTATAGACCAAGTTACACCCCTTAATGGCAACGGTATTCCTCCAGCATTATTTACCACCAGCAAGAAAAATTATTGGTCTCTATTACAAATCTTTGCTCACACTCTTCTCCTATCTCTCTCTCTCCTCCTAACACTGATCTTTCACCTGATGGAACTAAAACTTCCTGATGTATGGACTGTTAAAACAAAACATCCAATTTTTCAAAGCATTGATGAGCTGATAGTAGTGTGGTCTGTACTTCTGTGTGGTTTAACTCCCCCCTCGCGGATATATTTAGAGGTTTCTTGGGCTGAAGTGTGCATGGGTGAATGCATGAACCCGGCGTACTGTAATCTGTGGAATGTGACATCTTATGGTCCTTTGTGGAGACCGCTGTCGGTAACGTGCATCGAGCTAGGAAAACATTCAGCGCCGATAAAGTACTTCAAAAGCCGGGGACAAGGTTGGGAGGCAAATGTTCAGGTTTGTCACTCTGTCCCAGGCTGCCCGACAGCGAGGGTGGGATTGGGGAAAGGAGGAAGGCTAGGAAAAGGAATCTGGTCAAGGAGAACCATGAGGGAAAGCCATAAAATGACTGATGTTCTATCTCTCCTGCCTCCTTGCAACTCCCTCTGCTTTGGCAGTAGATAAAATCAGCACTGCCTGCAGTCAAGATGTGACAGGATGTGGCTAATTGGCCACCGTCGGCTTGGTGGTGACAGTGCAGGTCACGAATGCCATTCTAATTATGTAGAACCTGGCGGGGGGTGAGGAGGGGGGATCGGCATGTCTCAGTGGACTCCAGTTACATTAAATATGCTCAAAGCAAATTAATCACAATAAGTTCACAAAGCCCCCGAATGCAAAGAATGGAGTCAGACAGAGTACTGACATGTGAGTACTGCTGTCATGGATCCCTAGACCTTCAGACTTTGGATAATTCGTACTGTGACAGAACGAGGGGGAGGGTAGAGTCACAGTCCAGGTCAGGTGGAAGTTTGCCGCATTGATTCCTTACACCTGTTCATTAGGTGTTATTTTAAATCTCTTGCTCTAGTCAACTCAATGACTCAGTCCCTCTATCACTCATCAAAGCATGTGTTTCATTAAAGGTGGTGATCCTAACCAGCTAGCTAACTGACATAATGACAAGATAATTTGTCACTGAACTTTGGTGAAAAAAAAATTAAAAATTCCCTCGGAACCGCACAGTTAGTCAGCAGCAGAGGTGGGTAGTCCAGGTCCAGACCAAGATTTTGTTTCAATAAACCAGTATATAGAGTCACAATCAAGGAATACTCAACTGGTTGGTTGAAACAAAATCTTGGTCTGGATGTTTACTCTCTGGACCTGAATTCTCTGGTCAGCAGCCTCATAGACAAACAGAATGAGACAGTTTGTTATGAATCGTGGGGTGGTTATGGTGCTTAAACGCCAGTCATTTCATGATATAGAGCCTCTGTTGTGCTTTACGATGCAGATTCGTTATCAGAAGATGGCCGTCATCGTTATGGTTTCAGTCTCCGTTATGCCTGTCGGAATGTCTAAGAGGAGGAATCAGCAGACTGATAAGGGCGAGTGTGGTGCAGATCTGGCCCGGCCCCCTGCCCACTTCATTTGACATTCCGGCTCACCCCAGCCCTTTTGTTCAGCTTGGGGGGAGGCATGCAGGTCAGGCAAGATAAATATAGCACCTAAGTCTGTGTCTGATGGGAGAGAACACAGCCCACGTTATGCCCGACTCCTCCATGAATATGTGTGACCTTCGGGGGGCCGAGCTGAGAACCCAGGCCCCACATCTATGGAGATTCCTCCTGGGGAGGCTGACCCCTTGGGACTGGACGTGCCGGCCTCACAGCTCAGTGGGTTTACAGTGTCTGTCATGTTTCAGAATGATCCCTCTTTTTTGACAGTTCATCTGTTTATCACTTGTGTCTGAACAAAATACCAGATACAAACACAACCTTTTCCTGCTTATTTGGCATCTCTTCTGCTGTGTAGGTGTCCACAGCGCTGCTGAATTGTTCTTTCGGCTCTAGTGATTCACTGGGGGTTGTTTTCCAAAACGTCCAAGTTAAATATTATTATTATTTTTTAACAGTACAGACATAGTATAATTACCTGAATAGGGCAAGAGGTTTCAGAAAATGGATTGATGGATGGATGATGGATATATGGATGGATGATGGATATATGTATGGATGGATGGATTGATGGATGGATGGATGGATGGATAGATGGATGGATGATGGATATATGTATGGATGGATGGAGTGGTATGATCAGTATTGTGGCAAGGGTACTGGACATGGTGACAGTGCGGCAGAGTATGAGGCAGACAAGCACAGGGAAAGCACAAAATGGCTTTACGGACATGTGCTAGTCACACAGCTGACATACGCTGCCCACCGCATTGGCCAGTGTACTTACACACCACACATCATTTACAATAGGTAATGTCAAACACTACACATGACATTACCAAATACATAATGATGGAAAAATACACGATGTTAGAGCAAAAACCTAGTAAGACTATTTAAGGACCAGAAATGCTACAAAAGAAGAATGTAAGCACATTGAGGGAAGGGAAAGAGGCATGGGGCTGTTAGGGGAGCACCTGCCTGGTTTATTTATCTGTATGTTTCACCTGTTACTGTTATTAATGGCAACAAGTTTGCTGTCAGCAGCCTGCAAACCAAGAACAACTGACTGTATGTTAATGGGAAAAGGACAGTGGGCATGTAGCAACTTCAAAAATACCAAACATCACTAAGAGGCCGAGTAAGGGAGTGTGACACTGTATGATGTGCTTCTGAAACCCAGGGCTGTGGAGTCAGAGTCAGAGTCGGAGACAATTTTGGGTACCTGGAGTCGGAGTCGGCAAAAAGTTAACCGACTCTGACTCCTACTAAATTTAAATGGGAATTAAAAAAGTAAGTTGAAATGTCCCAATTCACAGCTTTTTTTTTGTTTTAAAAGTTAAAACTACCAAAGAATGTGGTTTGTATTTTTGAACCAATACATTTCCTGTTCCTGATTTTTATGCCTGCTATTACTATCCAGACACTTGTTTAAAAAATAAAAAATAAACAAAACCTTGTTTTCATTGTGTTTGTCTTTAATCTGGCATTATAGTAGAGTGTTGGCTTCCTAGCCAGTAGTTCTGTGGTGAAATGACATGTATGTTGCCTTCCTTTCCTTCAATGGATGTAGAAAATACATTAGCATAGTATATACATACAATGGTGGAGTCGGAGTTGGAAGATTTAGAAACTGAGGAGTCGGAGTCGGAGCATTTATCTACCGACTCCACAGCCCTGCTGAAACCACTAAGGTCAAGAAATAATTCATCCTGCCATGCTGATGAGCAGGTGACCATATCTCCCAAAATGACATTAATCACAGCTACCATAACACATGAAGTAAATCAGCAAGTGAAATACAAAAACAGTTTTACTAACACGAATCCTTTAGGGCACGTTTACAGAAGCTCACCTGAGACTCACATCCATAGCTCTATGCCAAGACACCAAAACCCACTAACACACTGATCTCATTCTCTCTCAAAGGCTATACTGTATTTTCATAACTAAGATCAGATTAGAAGCTTTAAACCACACAACAGGCTCAGAAGCATTTAACCCCTTAACCCCTGCATGTGGCTCTCAGAAGATCTTCAGCACCTCTCTTTTGGCCCTTCAAAATCATACTCTCTGATCATTTCTTAACTTTCCCTGTGGGTGTTTCTCGCAAACACAAGAAAAAACAAAGGATCCCTTTCACTGGCCTTCTGACCTGACACATTGCCTCCGGCGTGTACTCGCAATAGCATTAAATAGTCCGTTTCCCAGTCGGCAGGGCTGCGTGTCGTGAGGTGATGTACCTGCAGAACATTTGCCGTGGGGCAGGTAAGTGTCCACACCAAGATATGCCACACCTCGCTCACAGTGCCTGACTTCAGCATGATCCAGCGAGACCCAGCATACCATTCTGATATCTTCCTCACCACCTAGCTCAGCTGCTGTGCGTGAAATCCTTTTCTAAGACCTCTATGTCTATACCTACAGGTTTCCGATAGGCCAGAGTGGCTGAGTTGTGTTTATTTCCGCACTCTCTAAGCTAAGTGAATGCTACAAGAGGGTGTGCTGGAAGCAGAGCCTAAAAGGACCCCTTAGCGGGATCGTCTGTTTGTTTGAGGAGCGGGGTACTGTGTCAGTTCAGTGCCAGCCTGCCCTGCTAAGCCCCAGCTGGAGGACATTACGGCAGACTGACACAACAGAAGGAAGGCAGATTTTGCCGGGAGGTGAATATGGGAGAAGCTCGTCACGGACCTGGGCGCGTCAGGAGGAACGTGGCTCTGACTGTGCGGCTTCTATCCCATGTCATGCCCGTTGTGTTTATCCCTCAGGCTCTTTGAAAGTGGTTTCATTTTGAAGGCTAACAGGTTACAATATGACTGCATCTCATTGCACCTGAAATCCACACACTTTTTCTTATCGCTGCAAGGATATTATATTACAGTATAAGATGGTATAACTGTGCTATTCAAAGCTTCCAAGCATATTATTATGGTAGTATAATGAATTAATATATTGCTATACCTGTTTGATATGCTCTGCAGTTAACAGATAATTAATACACTGTTGTAAGGAAATGAGTTTTGGATGTAGAGTTTAGTATTAATAAAAGTAACAAAATTTCTAAACATATGAAAAATTCCTTGGATCTTAAACCCCGTAAAATGGTCAAACGACTAGTTTCAGCTCAGCTATTGTGTGTTCATCTGCGGTTTGCATAACCTGGGAAAATCCATTCAAGCTTAGCACCTACCAGGTGGTATGGGCTGGTATTATCTACCACTGCTGCATTTCTCCATGGTGTGGCTTTCATGCACAGTGAAGGATGATGTGTGTGCGAGTTTGTACACTCGTATGTGTTGATGGGCTCCACCGTCCCAGATATGAACACCAATACCGAGCCATAATGGTGGGAGGCGAGGACAGGGCGGCTCATCCTGCCTAGATCCCTGTAGCCTCAGTCTGCCAGGCTCCGCCTGCAGCAGCCCAGAGAAGGTACAAGGATGCAGGAGTGTGACCAATGAAGGACCCGGGGTTCTGCAGAGGAGTCACCCACACACCCACATTCTAAAAATACAGCCAGCTAAGGCCACATGTGTGTCAAGAACTTGTCAAAACGACAAGGCAAGGTGCTGAGTGTCCAGCCTGTTCTCATTTTCAAGAATGCCTTATCTATTATCTCCTACGTTTTCAGATTTCCAAGCTGTATTCTGTGTTCCCTGTGCTTATCGCGTACTGTTTCCCATCTGCATTTTTCCCGCAAACGCCTATAAAAGGGACAGTTCACTTCCAAGCAAGTCTTAAACTTTCTTCAACTGGTTACCGTAGGCAATAATGAAATATTTAAACTAACCAAACAGCCACAAAGGTAAACAGAACAGCACGAACTCTTGCAGACTTTGCTGACAACTTGCGCTTTGGGGGGAAATTAAAAACGAATACTGAACATTATTACCGATCACTCGGCAAGTTCACAAACGCCAGTAGGTGGAGCTGGGGGCGACGCTGTCATAACTTACTTCCATAACACAAAAATGCCTTTATCATTTAATTAAGTGATTTCCTTAGAAATTTACCGCCGTAATAGGAAGGCGGAAGAAACTACGCTCAACTGAAGTGTACGTCATACAGCAAGCCCTCCAAAGCAACAGCCGCGGACACAAGCCACCCTAAAAAAGATGAAAATATAAGAGCCGGAGCTGCGACGAGGGTCTATTTGTAGAGGCGCGTTCCCGGGCGCGACGTTCCCGAGGCGATGAGGGGAGGCTCTGCTTTCTGTCACCGGTGTCAGCTGGCGGCGTCCCCCCGCGGCCAGCACAGGCGGAGGCTCTGATCGCCGCCGCTTCCTCCTTCATGACCCGTCCACTCATCCGCGCTCCGAAGACGCCCCTTGACTTTATTTCTATTTCTTATTGTGTTTTTTGAGCGGCTGCGTTTCTCCTCCCGCGTCTGACAGCATTGCCTGCGCTTCCAGCCAGACACGCACATGTTTGATTTCCGCGTTTTGTTCCGAAGTGCCCAAGTTGCTGCTCCGTGCGCCCGTCTCCGCCGCCTCTCCGCGGGTCCGCTACGCCGACGACGTCGCTGCACCGGCCGGCGCACCTTTGGCGGCTATTGCTCCCCTAATATGCATTTCAGTTTCGGCTACTCGAATACCTTTGTTAAATAGTTGTTTAAATAAGTGAGTAAAAGTGTGCGGTTTGATGCGCGGGAGAGGCGAAAGCCTTCTGTTGCTCCAAGATGCCAGTGAGACGGGGTCATGTGGCGCTCCAGAACACCTACCTGGACACCATTATACGCAAATTCGAAGGACAGAGTAAGTAAAAGTTATTTTATTCTTAATTTAATGTATAAAAGAAAACTGATAAAGATAATGCGAAGTTACTAACCATGTCTGTCTGTGAAAGGTGGAGGTGAAACGCGCAAGTGGGGTTAGGGCTCATTTAGGTTAAGTTGGCGTAGTAAATGTAACTCAATTGGCAAATCGATTTTTACCGAGTTTCCTTACCAATAAAACGAGTTAATTGCTTGTTACTTTCTTAAATAGACCCTTGTTTCAATGTACCTGACCCAGGACTTAAAGGTATCAGTAACAGGCTTGTTTAGCAGTTCTTATGAATATATTCGTGGAGTTGTGACACTAGTGATATTTTGTAATTGTCAAACATGTAATGGTCATTTTTAAACATGGACGTTTCCGTCCTCGTCCTGGCTGTTAACTCACCTGTCGTCATATAAATATTCAGCGACGTGAATTATTGGTCATCCTTTGCGTTTCGTTGCAATGTATAAATAGCAGAGGAACGGAGTGCGTGCGATATTTTTGGTTAGATGAGCAAAAGAGTTTCTGGGAATTAGACTGATTTTTGTATTTCCGTGGTTTTGCGCAGAAAAGGGTACGGAGTAGGATCGGAATAGAATGATGTTAACATTTGCGCCTTATAAATGCAACTTTGGTTCGGTTATAATGTATCGATGTCTGTACAAGTGCTGGTCAACGAATTAGAATAATTTGAAATAGTGCAATCATTAAATTCTTTGAATGCATTTTTTTTTG
>JAODKL010000045.1:7098727-7113387 GCA_026780765.1 Petrocephalus schoutedeni | reverse complement strand
CAAAAAAAAATGCATTCAAAGAATTTAATGATTGCACTATTTCAAATTATTCTAATTCGTTGACCAGCACTTGTATGTACTGCGTGCCTTTGTCGGCCGACCCCGTTACTTGGCTACAAACGTTCTGTTATATATATATATATATATATATATATATATAATATTACTCAGGCTGTTTGCGTGAACAACACATCCTCAAGCAACAAGTGCATGATTTACAGTAGTTTGTGCCGGTAGATAAATGACTGGACTAGAAATTCGGCAGTGTTTATTTTATTCTGATTGCGCGCAGCGCAGAAGAGCACTTAACCTAACTTGCACATCTCAGCCACAGTTGCGCAACGTGTTTTTATGCAGGGGCTAGTTGGGGGACAGAATTATATTTCGCTCTTGAGAGAAATGTGCATCGCAATAAATGCTCTTATTTGAAGTTACATGCTAATTACATTTAGCAGACGTATTTTTTCCTGGAGCTGTACAGTGTGTATACAAAGCATGGTCTGCAGCAGGATCGGCTGAGGTATTTGAGGAGCTGAGCTACTCCGCAGGAGCTGGCTGTTAAGGTGTGATAACATCGGGAGGCTAAGCTGGATGTGCGGTCTGTGTGTGACAAACTGCCTGGTTCTGAGGCAGCACCTGCAGCTGAGGAGGTTTTACGCTCTTGATGACCGGTTCTTCCATGTAAAATGGTAAATAAGCTGCCTGTCTGAAATGTTCGATGGATCCCTCCGATGGTGTCGAGGTCACGTGACACGTTCTCCATGCTCCATGGACGCTGTATCTACTGCCATTAGTTATAGGCACGGGGACCGTTCGTTCCTCTAGCACTCCACTCTTAGGGCCACCAGTTACTTGGCGGTAAAGAGGGACACGCGCCATTGCTGCTTAGCAACGGACTAATTGTGCAGTTTAATTGCATATTGTATAATGCTGGATAACCTGCACTCAGTGGAGCAGAGTTCCTATTAGCAGAGTGCATCTTTTGGGGATTTTTGTTCCTGCCTACAGTAACTGTTTGTTTGGGTTTCCTTTAACCATGCCATTCATCTAGCCACTTGTGAGGTGTATTGCATAACCATATCTTCTAAGTTTATACAGTGAAGTGGGTATTGTATAAAAGTTTATTAATTGGCTCAACCAGCTAACTACGTAAACTGTGGTGTGTTTTAATTGTTTGTGAGTGACTACACTGACTTTCTCCCTTTCCATATCCATCTACTGTTTGGCTCCTTCCTATTTAATGACCTTGTTTTAATGGCACATCACTGGTGTCTTCTCCTTTAAGTCCAGGAGGACCTTATCTATTCCCTTACCATGACTTTGCCATGCTTGGCATCAGTGGGATATATTTATGCACTTGAACATGTTGACTCATTTGCACTGAATGGTAAATGTCTCCAGAGAGTCATTTTCCTGAGAAATCTCAGATACCATGGCTCAAGTACATCCAGTGCCTGTGCCTAAAACTGTTGTTGTCATGTAAAAACATGAATAATGTTGATCAGTACTTCCCAATTCAGTCATTGGGGACCCACAGAAAGCCCAAAAGGGAGCAAAAATTTGGACTGCCTGGCAGGGAGCTGGGAAGGAGCAAAAGCATGGACTAACTGTGGGTCCCTGAGGACCGGATTGGGGAACATTGATGTACATAATAAGCAATAAGAGGAGAACAGTTATACGTTGCACACTCAGCCTTGCCTTTTGTCTAGCAGAGCTACGGTTGCCTTTCCTTTACATTCAATCCTCTTGCTTAGAACTTCTCCACTGTGTCCTCAGACCGCAAGTTTCTGATCGCCAACGCGCAGATGAAGAACTGCGGCATCATCTACTGCAATGATGGCTTCTGCCAGATGTTTGGCTTCTCAAGGGCAGAGATCATGCAGCAGCCCGGCACCTGCCAGTTCCTGGTGGGTCCGGGCACCATGAAGAGCGCCCTGGCCCAGTTAGGTCAGGCATTGCTCGGGTCTGAGGAGCATAAGGTGGAGATCCTCTACTATGCCAAGGAAGGTAGGGACCCAGCACAAGGCCAATGGCCACCCGTCTTGGTGCTTGACATGCTACTGGTCCTGTTATTGTGGTGCTGGTATCATGTCATGAGAATATCATGTTCTTCATCATCCACAGTCCTCCTCTCTTGTTCTCTGGGACTGCCTGGCATCACCATTATATTTTGTGGTGCTACTCCACTGCCACCAAGAACCGACCCGTACCCCGAAAAGATTTACCATTGTAAATTATCCAAACCACACAGAGTCGTGCCCATGCTGATATGGCCCTGCTTACTAGCTTGGCCAAAATCGTGACTCAACTCAACTGGTTTTGTCAACACTAATAGTGAATAGTCAAAAAGCATGGAGGCGCGAAGGAACCAATGATCTGCATCAATATGCATTGATTATCTGAAGGAAATAAGGACATATTCAGTATATTATTCATTATTAGTAGTATCACACATCAGGTACCGGTGCATACCCCATCAGGGGTGGTGCTAAAGATTTTGGGCCCAGTGAAAGCGTATAATATTGAGCCCCCAACCCAGATCAAACCAATAATGCTTCACATTCATTATGGCCCCTGTCAATCAGGGCCCCTTGGAATCGTCCTAACTCTCCCCCGCGTCACGGCGCTCCAGTTCCCAATAACGTGGAACTTGGATATTTCCAAAACTTCTACTTGGAAAAAGTACTATAGAACGACTGGACAGAATGGATTCGTAATGCTAATTTACGCCAGCAGATGCGAGCTCCGCTGGTTTTTGATGCTAACATATCACGCTGATTCTCACAGACGTGCTAGCAGAAATTAGTACATAGTAAATCCTGATCTACATCATGTGAACAGTTAACAAGCTTCTCATCAGTTTTACATTGCTGTCGCTCTCCAAACGCAACCACATGTTTAGCAGACCGACTCGGTAACCACACTATAACTAGTGTCTCTGCAGTACGGCTCAGGTACGACTTGGTTCCTGTATGCCAGTGGAAAAGCACCATTTGTCTAACAGGTCTAGAATGCTTCTGGTCTAGAATGTCCTGCCCTAAACCTTTTTACTCATCTTTGAAAGGCCCTTCAGTTCGAACGAGGAAGTGTCCCTATCAGTTCTGTTTGGGGACCCTGGACACCCAAGCAAAGAGATTTTTGACATGTTTTGCTTTGTAAAAACAAGCCGCTGCCCATCCTCTTCAGCTTGGCTTTGCTAACCAGCTTACTACTTACGGAGCTCAAGCTGCAGCTTGGTTCCAGGCAGAGGTAACAGCAGATATTTCTGAGTGACAAATCAAAGTGTTTGATGGCATTTCCTGCATGATCGAAAAGCAGCTGTTACTGAATTAGTCATCACTTGTGTTTTTAGGCTGAGGCTTCAATCAGCTCAGTTTCATTCACTGATTTGTCTTTGTAGAAATTGAATCATTTTGATTCATTAATGTAGTCTTTTGTTTTTCATTGGCCTGGCTGTGTGATGCTTGCGTGTGTTTTTTAATATGGGTCTTTGGCTTTTTGGTCGATATGAAGATAAATGCAGAATCATATCCATTCAGCTCTGCCTGTTGCCTGTGAATGTTGGGGAGAACGCCAGATGTTTGGTAGGAGGGCACAGGGACAGGTATTGTGATGTTAAATGCATGTCAGGTGTATAAATCAACCACTCTTTCTCAACTGTAGGTTGTGGGCATAAGCTTAAAAAAATGCCTCTAAATCCTAAAGGCTAAACATGTTTTCCATAAATTTCTCTGCATTATCATTCCTTAAAACTGGCGAATGTGTGACTGTTCCGTCTAGTAGCTATTAAACTGAAATAATTTTATTAAGATACTAAAACACACTTCATGGAAATGAAGACTTTGAGTATGTGGCAAACCATCAGCCGTCTTATGAGCCCTTAGCCGGCCAATAAAAAGCCAGAATAGCTGTTATTCTTGGAATAGTGCATATCTGCAGTGAATATGCAGAGTTTCTTTCACCATAACTGCAACACAGCTGTGATTCACACCAATACAGATGTGGTTAAAAAAAGAAAAGCGACTGCCTGTCTGCCCCCCTCACACGCATGGCACCCATAGCATCCCAGGGCCAGATGTTTTGTAGAGGTGACACCAAGGTTTGTCACCTGTCTCTGCGCTCATCATCAGCCTGGGCTCCACTGTGAATCAGCACATTCATTGGGGACCCAGCTGGCCAGAGAGGCTGTTGCATTAGTGCAACAGGGCATTGGTGCACCAGGAAGGCACTGAGGCATTGACCCCTACTCCCTTTGAATGTGATGCTTGCTTAACAGAGGATGTCCTGTCGTGTGGCCATGGTGACCTGCTGTCGTTCTCCTGCAGGATAAAAGACTGTGGGCGAAGGTGCAGACTCACAAATAAACAGCTAAATCGAATACTGAAAGGCAACTGCTGAAGTCAGTGGAAAGCCATGCTGCACACATGAAGCCCCCCTCCACCCCAACCCTGATGGATTGATCTATTTCTGGCCTTTTTAATAGCAGAGAAGAGCCAGAAGCTGAGGAAAGCGTGCTTTCGCTAATCTCTGACTGAAAGGAGGGTGTCTTGGTGCAGGAGGGGTCGGCCTCCCTCAGGCATGCTGTCTGCCGTAAATATTCCTCCGAAGCCCCCCCCCCAATTTAAAGCCTTTTCAGTGGAAAGCAGGGAAAAGTGTCTCTGCCTGGCCGAGGAGGATAACCTCACCTGCCATGAGTCTTCAGCTCTGTTTTCCCTGCCAGCATAAAGAGTTAGAATTTGTTAGTTAAATGTCCTGGCAGGTTTCAGGTTTGCCCACCTGCTGATATTTCAGGCGTCGCACACCGTGATGGATGTGCGTGTTTGCTCAGCGAGGGATGTTCCAGGCAGGGGGGGGTGTCATTTCCAGTGGGAACGCGGGCAGGACACCAGCTCTGCCTGTCTGATGCACTAACCCACCCTTCTGGACTTCATAGCTGCTCCCTTATGAACCAACATTGCAGCGTTTCTTTAAAAGGACCGCCTTTTATTACTGCTTAAAAGGCTTATTCAAACAAAACTAAAAGTGGCAGGTTCCAGGCCTTGTGGCTATAATGGATGGGTGATTGTAAAGCTCCTGAATATGGAACTCCATCAGTGAGGCACAGCGTGGTCTGTAATGGGTCCTAGGGCAGGTTCCCACCTGTCGGTCTGGGGAAGGTGGCTAGGATGGCAGTATGTGCTCATTTTGGACCATCAGGACCCCACATGCAGGGAAAGTCTTGGTTAATCCAGTTTCTGCTGTGAGACTCATTTCCACCAATCACAGTTTCTGTTATTTAGCTGCCAGCCTACCTTCCATACAGGGTTTTTAAGGTCTGAGAATAGAATCAAATGTGCAAAATTGAGTTTATATTTGGTTGCACTCTTCACCGTGGCAGGGAAGTTGCGAGGATATCTGGCAGCACTGTCACACAGAGATTCAAAATCTGCCCATCCAGCTAGCTAAAACTTGGTCTACTGTATATAAAAAGCAGGAATGTTGCCACGTTGGGACCTTATCTCGTTGAGTCAATGCAAAGCTGCTCTGCTGTGAAGGGGCACAGAGCCCACCTCCGTTATAGTCCCTACTGCCCTGCCTGCAGTGTAGGCACAGACAGCCAGCTCAAAGGACTGTTTGCTTGTTCTCCCACAGGGACCTGCCTACCCTGCCTGGTGGATGTGGTTCCAGTGAAGAATGAGGAGGGTGTGGTCATCATGTTCATACTCAACTTCCAGGAGCTGCTGGACACCTCGCTGAGGAAAGGAGGACTCAGGCAGCACATAGCCCAGGGCTGGATCCGGGCCGGTTAGTACCTCTGAGTGTTTATCTGGAATTAGGGTGTCCAGTGGAAAAAGGTCATTTCTGAAAGAGCTTGTATCTCCGTGGTATCACCATGAAACAAATGTCTCTAAGCACTTATGAGACTCTAAGCACTCTCTAAACCCTTATGTACGTCACTCTTGGCTAAGGGCATCTGCCAAATGCTGTAAATGTAAATGTATGTAAATGTAAACAAATGCCCTTAAGCATAATGGTGTTTTTTTTTTAACCCAAAGGTGCTGGGTTAATTCTGAAAGCTTTTGGGTTTTGAGTTATGCTAAGATACAGTAACAGTTTCATTAAAAGGAGCATGCTGGGAGCCCCGATATAGACAGTGATGTGTGTTTTGCGCACACACGTGAGAGATTACAGGCACGCTGCTAATGTATGTAACGTACTTGTGGTCATGTGTGTGTGTCTGGCCATGCTCCTCACTGTGGCCCCAGGTCAGAGTCGCCGGCTCAGGCTGAGACTGCCGTCTCTGCGGGCCATCTCACTGCGCCGAGCCTCCCAGCCCAAGGATCAGTTCGAGGGTGTGGTGGTGGACTACCTGCAGGTGAGCTGGCTGCACCTACATAGCCCCAGCAGCATGCACATGGGGGGCCGTCAGCCTTTAAAGCAGTATTTCTGAGCCCAGTTCTTGGGGAGCGCCAGACTGCCCATGTGTTTTCTCTGAGAGCTGAGAGGGATCAAAACAGGTCCTCCAACTTGCAGGGAAAATTGTGGTGGGTGGTGGGGGATTGGTGCTCCAGCCGCGGCAAAAAGATCACACAGCTCTTACAAAGCAGACAGGAGCCTGAAGGGGATGGGGAGAGCCCTCGGGGGGCCTCATCCCCGGGGTTGTAGCTCTGCTGCAGCCGCCCACAGGAAGCATTTGGGCAGTTACACGGAGCGTCTTATCTCTCCGGCATGATCTTCCTCTACTGTCAGATGAGCTTTGTAAACTCTGCATTTCAGTGGTGACTGTCTGAGATATGCAGACCAGCCAGTGGCCAGATCTCTGTGGCCGGATACACCAATTACACTGGATCACAAGAAAATAATTTCTGTCTGTTACTTTGTCTAATGCATGTGTCCTACACTAAATCCAGTGTGCTGAGGTCAAACCTGAAGGCATATTTTGTCTGTCACATCCGAGTCTCAAGTTATGCATGCGGGAGCGAAAAATTACAAAAATACTATACATAATAAAAGTTTGCCTTATTATATTATATACTGTATAATATAATATAAATATAAATATATTTATATAAGCCTTATTGCTTTAAGTGTGTAATATTTGAAAAATGTCATTGCAACAAAACTACCAGTGTGTTCACCAAGTTCACCAAGACACAACATTTTGTTCAAAAGTGCTTTAGCACTTTAGCTTTTGCACTTGTGAGTGTCTGTTGTTGCCCGCTGCAGAAACCAACAGTAGTCGCCCATCATGTTTGGGTTACAGCGGCCTGTAAATTGAGCTGAAATCAGCTCACCGATATCCACAAAGCACATGACGCCAAGCCATACACGCGTGAGCCACGTGCGAGTCGTGCAACGGCGGCCCCATATCTCGCCCTACATTGTGTGGTCTGTCGGAATGTGCACAGATGATGCAGAAGCATGAATGCAAGCAGGAAACGTATTTTTTGACAGGTGTAGATTGTCAAAATTTGGTTGGGGTTGAGCTTTCCATCCACTGCACGCACAATGCCAGGTACGCCTGCAGTGGCATGAAAACCAATTTTAGTGTCATGCAAGGCCCGCTGGACACTGTATGTAGTTGTGCACACGGCACAACAAAAATGTGATTAATGCATGCACAGATACAGGACACAGCGGCCTTGCTGAGCCCATATGCATTTGTTGGTCTGCAGGAAATCTCCACTGCCGTAAAGGCAGAGAAGTTGCGCAGTACAATGACGGCAAAATTCCAGTGTGTACATCTTTTCAATTTATCCTGCACCAGACTAAGGGTGAATCCCATTTCTCCCCTTGGCCCTACCCCTTAGCCCCACCCCTTCCCCTTGGCCCTTGCCATGGAGTGGCAAAGGGTAGGGGTTGAAATCTAACCCTATGAAATGGGACACCACTCCGCCGGGTCGGCGGGTATTGATTTAATCTTAATGGATAGTTTATTATTATTTATATATTATTTATTATTATTGCCATCGCTTCGGCTGTTGGCATTTTTCTGCATTTGTCTGCAGAAAACCGTAGTCAACATTAAACAGATTACCCACTCCCAAAGTGATCTTGAGGCACTTTTTAAATTTTAAAAAATGCTGCTCATTCTGAGCTCTGAATCGAATGAGCCTTCTAGTTTCCTCTGTATTCCCTGGAATGACCGGAATATGGGAAATTAAACAGACCGCAGCTATACAAACCTAGACAGCAAAGTGTATTTTGCAATGCATAACAGTAGAAGCCCATTGTAAACAAGCAGGCAAAGATTGGGTTTGTGGTGACTTGCAGCACATCAGTAATAAATTAGCTAGATAGTTACTTAGCCAAAGAATATGAGCTCAACTGTGCTCTGCAGCAGCCCTGACAGTCTGCACTAATACAAAGTGAAACAGCAACTGGCTGCTTGACTTTCGTCAAAGTCCCCATGCACAAACAGTGACCATACTAGCAATTTCTTTGTGTGTTTGTGTGTTTGTGTGTGAGTCTATATTTGTTGTTTATGCAGAGTAGCTGCTGCTTGACTTTCGTACTGCATGTAGCGACTGACCGCACCCTAGCGATTTTTTTGATGAAGAATACAACCATAAGGCTGAAATACAAAGTCAAACTGGGCAATACACTCGTTGTCATAATTTTGAATTCTTTATTAACAGAGAAATTATTCACATCTATACGTCTCTTTTCGTTCCGCAGCCATGTGCTGATTGTTTTTCGCGTCACCTTCTCCTACCCCTCCATTTGCAGTGAGCCTCTGAAAAATCTCCGTTTGAAGGGGTAGTTAGCCCTAAAATAAAGTCTAAATGAGAAATGGGACACCCTACCCCTTCACGTGAACACGCAAAATAGAGGGGTAGGGCTAAGGGGCAAGGCCAAGGGGAGAAATGGGATTCGCCCCAAGAAGGCACATTATTTCATCAGCAGGCCAGCCTGTATTTCTTTATGAATTGTTCATTACTGAGATGGTCCATGGGGTTCATGGCCAGCCGCAAAACAGCAGTTAGACAAGCAACTTGGCTTCCTGGACATTGTATTAGGTTGACTTGCACAAATTTCTGTCATCTTCCCAGATGAAAAGATGTGACTGAACACATAACATATTTTGATTGGTTACACATTATGTAGCATACTAGGGTTGTCCAAATTCATGAATTATCCCCCATTCCATTCATTAATTGGATTTTGAATTGACTGTAAGATGCTGAATTGGAATGACAGTAATACAAATGTAAACTATTTCAATTCCAAGCAATTCAATGCAGTCAAACAACACATGAATCTAATTTAATCTAGGAAAATATAAATACATAATAGATTTATGTACAAGATGGTAGATGTATATATTGACCTTATATACATTTATTAGTGAATGAACTTTGCATGATTGTAAGATAAAAATCGGGTAGTTGCTTTAGCCTATTCTAACAATGTGGATTTGGGTTATGTTGGCCCTCTAAGACCTTTTCCATGTGCGTATATTTATTGTTTTAGCATATTTAACTTTTTGTGTGTGTTATCTTTTGTGAGGAGTCTGCAGTACTTTTTCTTTTAAGTATCGCTAGATTGTCAGATGGATAGGGTTGTGAAAGGGTTACTTTGTATAGCTGTATGAAGTCCACCATGGTACACAAATGTATTTATGTATTATTTAATTACTCATTCTTTAGGCATCATTTCAAATGTGACATTCATTCTTTCTTTTTACTTCTGTAAATATTTGTGATGGCTGGGGTATATGCTGTTTATGTTAACATGCTGTGTAATCCATTTGAAATATTAAGTTACAGCTACACTTACACTATGTATGTGAATATATGTGGAGTTAATTCTACTTCCTTATATTCAAATTCTAATTGCGATTCTGCAACGTTTTTTCAACCGATTTTATGAACTGAATTTCATCATCAGGGTCATTCTCAAGTAAATTCTGAATGGTGCACAACCCTGTTATGTAATGACAATGCGCACAGGAGTTACAACAACGAGCGCCGTTTGCACTAATTTATAGTCTACATTATAGTTTTATATTTGTCTTAACTGTACATTTATATTATTAATTTTGACCACTTATTATATCATTGGCATTATGTTGGCCAAAGAAGACCGCCAGTGTGTTTTTGTGATCTATTTTGGCTGATCTCTGCGTCTCAGTGACGGGACAGCAACAAAAGTTCAAACAACGAACTACTTAGAAAATAACGAGTGGGTTATCTACGAGCGAGATAACGAACTACTTGAGCTACAAAGGGTTTCGGGAAAGCCTTGTTTATTAATGATCAATCGTAAGTGTTTGATAACGAACTACTTAGCGCTACGATGCTTTTGGGAAAGTCACCCCTGGTCTCTCTGATGGCTGCCATCAGGAGTAGCTGTTGTTGTGACAGATCGGCTCCTCCCGATGGTGTCCAATGTCACTTCTTTCGATGAGGCTATGGCACTCTGTGCGTATCTTGTCTGTTGTCTCCGATCCCAGTGAGTGATGTCTTGATGAGGGAGACATTTTATTTGCAACTTCACTAAGTGATTGATTGGTGCCCACAAGGTGCCACTGGCACTGACAGGGCACTGACTATGAGGTTTGTGTTGGTCCCCATTGGTCTGGCAAAAGTGACTCCAGGTTCCTTGACTTTGCAAAAGGTCAATGTGTCTCTGGAACCTGGCTCCGGTACCCTGAAGCACATGGACTTGGTACTCCAGTACTTGAGGTGCAGTGAAGGAGTGCTACTATGAAGATTCAACTTAGGCCCAGTAGGCTACCACCTACTAGGAGAATGAGGCTGGACCTGGCCAGACTTCAAAATTAGGCTGTTTCTAGTGAGTTTGCAAGCAGTTTATGTGAGGAACCCGCAGACTTGGGTACAACTGCCATTTGTAAAGTGATGTGTGAGACCTTCTGTGACCCTGAAGGTTGCTGTGGGTTGTATTGGTGTTGCTGGTGTTCCCAGAAGGAGGCGTTTCATCTTGCAGGGCACCCTGGATATCATCGAGAGGAGCAGCAGCTTACGGTTTGATGGCAACTCCAGTCTGTACCGGGAATTGAGAAGGACGGTTGCGAGGGCTCTGATGGCAGATAAGGAGGTGTTTGTTGAAAGAATCTGTGAGCAAGCTGTTGTGACCTGCTGAGCCGGCAGCTTTGAGCAGAGCTAATCCTCTGGCTGAGACATTGGCAAGGCTGCAGAGATCTGTGGTATCCAGGGTGAACTTCTCCAGGCTGGTGGTAAGGCTGCCCTCCTGGCATCGCAAGCAATCTTTGCTTCCATTTGGTAGACGGGCATCATCCCAACTAACTGGAAAAAGGGACTTGTTGTCTCTATTTGGAAAGGGAAGGGGGATTGCCTGGATTGCGGCAATTACAGGGGCATAACACTACTCTTAATGCCGGGTAAGGTCCTTACTAGGGTTATCCTCAAAAGGATCCATGATCACTTGCTCGCTTACCAGTGGCCGGAGCAGTATCTTTGGCGAATTCTTGGGTACCACTGCTTTGACTTTGTGTCAAACAAACATTTTTTCAGGGAGTCCCGAATGAGGCATATTGCCTGCATTATTCAGGAGCATCAGTTACAGTACAACGGCCCTGAAGGTGATCCGTCTTGTAGGATCCTCATTGCTGCTGGACCAGGCCAAAGGGATGCCTATGTAACGCATGGCTGCAGCAGATAATCCTGAGGGCTTTGGTCAGGTGGTGGGTACGGCAACGCACTATACCAGTACATGCTCCCCAACTTGACCTGAGCTGATGTGGGGATCCCCAAGGACCAGATTAGGAAATACTGTTTTAAAGAGGAGGTCCTGTGCTCCCAGCCAGGACTGATAAAGCTGAACACCTTTCCTGACGTGATGAAAACCACTGCTGTAGATATACAACGACACATAAAAGATAGAATGTCCGGCCGGGAACAAACACGACAGGGCAGGCAATCTGGACCACTGGAACCTGGATGACACCACTTGATCTGACGTCCCACCAGGATGTATAAATGTAACTTATGGTGCTCTGGCATCTCTCCAGGATGTGTATATGTACCCTATGGTGGTCTGGCGTCCCTCTGCAATGTGTACCTATTAGGGCTGAATGATTTTAAGAAAATATCGAATTGCAATTTATCTGACAGACATTGCGATTGTAATTTGATTTGCAATTTTTTTTAACTCAGTATTCGCTATATGTGTATAAAAACTGTAATTGAGCACAACCGTACATTGAAATTTGAACTGCGCTATACATTAATCCAGACATAGGAATGGAAATATATGAATTGAATCCAAAATGTATTTAATTTAACAAAAATGATATAGAACATACACCTAATAAACCACGGAACAATTCTCTTGCAACCCGAACATGGTGAAGTGATTATATTTTTACATGCATATTTTAAGTGCCGCATTTGCAAACGGCGACCAACTGCTTTTTTCCCCTTAAAGTGTTTACGGAAAGTCCGATATACACAAGGGTCAAATTAGCAGAGAACAATGACGCATAAAACAAAAAAACACACAAAAGCTGCGACTGTGTTAAGTTAAATAAAGTAATGAAAATAAAACAATTCCAGTAATAAAAACATTAGGGATCTTGCGGCTAACGCTGCTTGGGCCCCTAATAATAGGACTTTTCTGTGAACAATCGCTGAACATTAAATAGGCAGGTAGTTCACTTACAGCTCAGCAGCGGAACTGATATTTTTCTCCACTGCGCCGTTTTGTAACGTTTTCCTTGGGTTTCACATGTCTGTTGTTGGCCCTCTGGGATGTGTACATGTACCCTGTGGCGGTCTGGGTGCCCTCTGGAATCTGCACTTACAGTATGTATCCTCCAGGGTGTTCCCTGATTCCTAGGATAGGTTCCAGGCTCACAGTTCCATCCTGTACTAGATAAGTTTGGATCTCTGTCTACAACTTAATTGATTGGAATGTAATGAGAATCAATGTGGTATCAGATAAACAGCCGCCAGCTGGGTCTGTAAGGGGGCTGACCCAGACATATGGAATATGGAGGACATTTTTTGATATTCTGACAGTCTGTTTTAAGCCTTTCATTGCTGTCTGAGTGTAATGGTGGCAGAGCCCCCCCATCCCTGCTGACTGACTCCTTACCCCCCCACGTCGCCCAGCCTGGCAGCGAGGAGGTCCCTCTGAAGGAGTTCCGCATCCCCTCCAAGGAGAGCTGTGTCCAGTCGGAGACTGAGGCCCTCATTGAGCCAGACTGCAGTGGGGCCCCCACTGGCCGCCTGTCCCTGCGGAGCCTCCTGGACCCCAACGGCTCCTTCCACGAAGCCGGCTTGCCCCGGAGCTGCTCCCGCGACAGTGTGCGGAGTCTCCGCCGCGCCTCCTCGCTGGACGACATCGAGGGCATGAGGGCTGACTGGCCCTACCGGGGTGGCACCTCCCTGTCCGGCAGCAGTGAGCCCGATACCGGCTGTGTGTGTGTGTGTGTGTGTGTGTGTGTGTGTTGGTTATGATTAACCACCTGATTAACCAGAAGGAATGGAAATGTGCCATAGGAAATGCATATTTACCGACAGAATCATAGGGGTCCATATCGACATCAACAGGCATCGTTACATTTTTGGGGAGGTCCATGCCTGCCTGCGTTGTAGCTACCCAGTCTTAGGATTCCCGCAAAAGTGAAAATCGGCCTTCAGTCTCTGCTCAGGGTCTGCTGACCTCTGACTGGTAAGGAATCTGTCTCCTGCAGATCTGAGACCCAGCGTGCCGAACTCCACGTCGGACTCGGACCTGATGAGATACCGCGCCGTCAGCAAGATCCCGCAGGTGACGCTCAGCTTGGCCCATGAGAGGCTGCGGCCTCCCTCACCCGCTGAGATCGAGATTGTGGCACCCAGCAAGCTGAAGGACCGCACGCAGAATGTAACAGAGAGGGTCACGCAGGTGAGGCCTCACCGACAGCGGCCCTCTCTGGTCTGCTCTCTGGTCTGTGTTTTACTCGCAAAGCTTGAGCTTTGCCCTTAATGAGTGTACAGATGGGGCAGAAGCTGATCATCTGAGGTTTGGGGTAGAGCTCAGGCTTCACAAGCGCCCTGTTTCAATCAGATACCCGCCAAGGCGCTCAGCAGTGTCCCGAAGCCTCTCCACAGCTGTCTAGTGCAGTGTTTCCCAGTCCCAGGACCATGCAGACAGTCCACATTTTTGCTCCCTCCCAGCTCCCAGTTGGAGCAAAAATGTGGACTGTCTGGCAGGGAACTCAGAGGGAGCAAAATCATGGGTCCCCAGGTTGGGAAGTGCTGATCTAGTGGTACGCGCGCTCATCAAAGTGAGGAGGCCTTGGCTAGCCCGCTGCTCTGCGGGGGTGAGAAGGGTCGCCCCTCCCAGCTGCTGACATGTCTCTGGCTTCTGTCTGCCCTTCGGCTCACGTGGTTTCTCGGGAATCGCTCGCCGCCCCTCGCTGCACGTATCCGCCTACTGTGACCCAGCTACTGCCCGTCCTGACACGCTGTCGCATCTCATCATGTGCTCATTTCTGGGGATTATTATAGTAATACTATGATTCTGAAAAGGGCTGAAAAGCACCTGCTGTCAGGTGGGCGTGGCATCACGTCTCGTCTAAAAGTAGCCGGGGTAGTTTGCGCTTACAGACTATTTACGAAGTAATAAGACATGTACAGTGGTGGCCAAAATTATTATAACACCTGACAGATCTGAACATATTGACTTTTTTGCCTCCAAAACATGATTTC
>JAODKL010000045.1:7083151-7098627 GCA_026780765.1 Petrocephalus schoutedeni | reverse complement strand
AACATCAGCCGGTAGCCAGTAACATCAGCCGGTAGCACAGATCAATGGTGTGAATGACGTATGTGCGAAATGTTGACTGCGCATGCGTTGCGCGTGCGCAAAACAGCTTGGGAGCACATATCGGTAGGTAGCAGTATTCGGCAGAACACCGGCCCAAAATACTGAATAAAAACTGTTTGTTTTGACTTTGTGCCAAATGAGCAGTTGCTCAAGGAGTCCCGAATGAGGCACATTACCTGCATTGTGAGGGAGTGTCAGTTACGGCACTATGGCCATGTGGTGCGATACTCTGAGGGTGATCCAGCTCGCAGGATCCTAACTGCTGAGGACCTGAGTGACCGCACCAGACCAAGGGGACGTTTCCAGAGGGTGGGACTGGACTGCGTGTCAGCCTGGGGGGGCAGCCAACCAGGATCCTGAGGTGTTTTGTCGTGTGGTGGGTTGGGCAATGAGCCATACCAGTGCATGTTCCCCAACCAGACCTGGACTGTGTTCTTAATTAACAACTTCCATTCAAATACTGCACCCATTCAGTGATGATGAGTTCAGGTGGCTACGTAAATGTAGTAATTGGGGTGCAGCGCCCCCACGTGTGGATGGCCACAGCAGGAATAGACACGTGAAACATGAAATGTGTTAATTAGTGGAGACAAGTCTAATGAGGAATGCAGTGAGTGAATAAACACATAACATTGACATATTTATGAATATATTTATTTTTTATTTAAGGAACCTTAAAGTATGGAAAATAAAGTATAATCTATGACATAAAATGACAATTTTTAGAGCTCCTCCTACACGTCTCAGGGGAGGCTTTCAGGGGAGCTCGGCAAGAGGGGATGTTGTGTTACTCATGTGTGAGGTCTGACCACCCCCCCCCCCCAACCCCCCCAGTCCATGTTGTTCAGTGGGGTCGTGCAGGAATGTAGGCAGTGTGTTGGCTCTGCTTACGTTAGCTCTCTAGCTAATTGGGTTTCGATTTGTCGCTGCACAGCGTTTGGCATTGATTGCGTGGTATTGACCGCCCTGCTGCGTGTGGACCGCACCATGTGACAGCCAGCGACACAGCAACAGCAAGAGGGGGGCGGTGGAGGGGTTCGGAACCAGGCCTGTACCTTTCTAGGCTACGAAGTTGGGACTGAGGGCTGGGGCACACCTGACTGCGACTCTGCTGGGACGGGCGGTCCATTTGCGGCCCATCTCAGTACCGGCTTCGATCTTCCACCTTCACAGGCATATAGGCCAGAGTGGAGTCAGATCTCACGTGTCCGTTACACATACGACCCGTGACTCTTACGTCCCACATTAATACTATGCAAAGTGAGACCCGTGTGGTCTTGTGGGGCGGTCACTGCGGCGACCGCGCGTTTGGTGGAGGGCGGGGGGGCCTGCGAGTGCTGTCATCGGGCACGGCAGCCCTGCAGAGTCAGTGCATGGTCGCTCGGATACCCGCCATGAGCTTCAGAGCGAAACCGGGCACAGAGACTGTGAGTATTCTGCCTGTAAGCTCCCCCCAAACCTATGCCCTGGCTGACTGTATGAGTGACGTTTTACCAAGCTTTTAAATGCTGCTTATAGGAGAAGGTGCGTAAATTTCACTACTGTGTCAGTGTACTGAAGCAGCCCAATCAGCAAATGCATGCAAGTTCATATAAATTAATGTAAGTACAAAAGGGTGAGGTGTGTGTGTATAAAGGACTCAGTGTAGATGTAGCAAGAACAGTGTCTGTTTATGTGAGCCATGGCTTGTGTCAGTATCAGTGATGTCTGCACTGTGATGTCAGTTCCAATGTCTGTAGTGCTCCCCATACCCTCACAGCGCCCCCTGGTGGTTTGGAGTCAGGGTGCAGTGGCTTAGCTGTTCTTTCTGACCTAAACCACACCCTCTGAATAATGCTACATTAGAGGTTTTATCCCTAAATTGGGCGGCTGTGTTAAATGGTAGAGCTGATTCGTTCTCCAAATAGAAGATTTAAACCTTTAGTGTCTGTTCCATCTTGTAATTAACTCACTGGATAAATGGTCACCGTGCACCTCTAGTGTTGAGGGTTCAATTCCCATCTCCAGTTCTGCTCGTGGAGTTTAAATGTTCTCATGCAATTCCCCAAGCACTCCTTCAGCTTACCTCAGTGCAAAATCAATGATGTGTCACCACTAAAGTGCCAATAGTGTACATGCAAGCTGTGGTGCATCCCCTCTGCCATGTAAAGGTTCATGTTACGTAACAGTATATTGCAATTAATGTTTAGTTTAGTTGCAGTTTTCAGTGTGACTCATTTAAAGATGTACATCTATTTAATTCTGATATATTTTAGTTATTTTATTTCTAGGGATAGACGGAAAGTTGTAGGACTACTACAAAAATATCTCAATGTAGCTGTTGGCTGTTCCTATGGTTCCAGTGCATTGCATGAAAGTGGGCCAAAGATGAACAGTTTATTTTACAAGTTACTTTAGCTAAACAGTATTTAAAACAGTAAGGAAGCATTTGAGGTTTGTTTTTATTCCAGTTAGTTTCAGAAGCAATATTTCAGTCTACAAAAATGTGTTCGTTAACAAGAATAACCCTGCCTCAGATGCTGTGCAGAATGCATGGTTAGTTTTAGCACTGCACTGGGCCTTAGACCACACAAAAAGCAGCATAACAAAAGATTTATGATCTGGCTTTCTCTTCCGCCTTGTAGCCTTTTCCTGGACGGGGAATACGCATGGTTTTGGAAGCAGTCTGTCATTAATGATATAATTCAAAAAGTATTTGACAAACCTCTGTTTTTCTGGATCTGGAGCTGCTCAAATTTTGAGAGAAATCGCCCCAAAACTGAAGCAGCAACGCCAGGCGGCAGCAGAGGATGGAAGCCATTTTGTGAACTCAGTAAATCCAATTATATTTACTGGGTGTTTTTCAAACTCCCCAGGACCATCGTACAGGTCAGTGACCTCTGGAGCACGAGATGATATTCTAAATACGGAATGACTTATTTCCGGGACATTGCGCGTCATTTGTGGGTATCAGGGAGCCACTGTGGATTTTCGGGAGACTCCCGGAAGTTCCGGGGGAGGTGGGCTGTCTACCGTGGGGTTATTGTGATTGTGCCGCTTAGCCTCGTCAGTGAGACCACATGAAAGAACAGGCACAGATTTGGGGAACCTGGTTACAGGTCACACAAAGTTAAAGCCTTCAATAAGGAGTGGTTGAGCTGGGGATAGTGTGTTGGGTCGGCATGCAGTAATATTTCCAGCAAACTGCAAGATCTTTTAAGAACTGTATATTGTAGTATATTGTGGTATTTTCAGGTGGTGAAATTTATCATGAGTGAACCCCCCATTACTAAGAATAGTGTTGCTTTAGAGAATTCCATCTAAAAATTGTATACCACATATAATGGACGGCATGATGGTATAAAATATTAGGTGTATGGGGGAGTGTATGGGGGCTGGAAATTGTGGATGGGGGGTGTGGGAGGAGTAGGGATTGGATGGGAAGCATCCTTCTGGGGAATACGTGGGTGTTGTGTCAGCAGCATCTAGAGGTGGTAACAAGGTGTAAAAAGTTTGAGAAGCAGCCTGTGACAGGTTTTAAATGATAATTAATTCCGGTCTGCTGATCAGTCGTCTTCCACAGAAACTAAAACCCAGTGATCAGCACCCCAACCCTCCACCTTGGTCTGGAAGTTTTAACATCAGCTGTTGAGCAGATTATATGTATATTGTTTTTTCATGCTTTCATGCAAACTCCTGGCAAACACATTCATGTGGCCTGTACGTGCCATGTGCATGCTTGTCTGTGTGTGGTCATTTATCCCAGAATTTTAAATTAAAATGTCACATTTTAATTTTTTGGTCATTGCCCAGCCCTTGGTGATGTGTTTCGGTTATGGCTTAAACGGTGAAATTGATGGCACGTTTAGCATTATGTGTGATTTAAAGGCCGGCAGACATTGGAATTTTTTTTTCCTCACCAGTGTGGATATTTCTATAATCTTCTCATTTTCTGTCTCCCTCCATCTCCCTCTCGATCTGTTTTAACTCCAAAGACGGGCTTGTGCTCCACGCGGTTGCTATGGAAACCAGCATCATCCTGGCTGCCGGCTGGAAGTCGGCATTGTGAATATTTCGGTGAAACTGTTACCTAGTGAGAATAACACGTGAACTGTGAATATGAAACCATATGAAACCCTCTGGTTTCATTATAATGCCAGTGAGTGTTAACGTTACTTCTGCACCATAGAGTGACGATCTCCCCCCCACACCCTGGGGCTCTCAGGTATTTCTAGTGTGACAGAAACTAACATAAAAAGGTGCCAGCACCCTTGCTTTCTAATTCCCACAGAACACCCCATTGGTCTTGCAGTGGAACAGGTGATTTAAAATTAAATGACAAAATCTATAAACTCCCTGCTTTGACTTTTAGTTGAAGTGTGATACTTTGAGTCCTGAATCTGACATTGCTGGCACTGTGGCTCTCTTTCCCTGAATGAAGGTGGTTTGGAACCTTTCCCCCATCAGTGAGTCAGAGCAAGTCACCCATTGGACGGGGCGAGGCCACATGATGTGTCAGGCAGTATAAAAGCTGTTAGTGTGCGGGCTGGCACCCAGGGAGCATGTAGGATCCTGACTGCGGTCCCCAGTGAGAGAGCTGCCAGCGCCACCCCCACTGAGCTGCCGGGCCGCGCGCTGTGGGAATGGCGACGGATGATGTGGGCCGCCACTGCGACAGCCCTCTCTGCTGTGGAAGCCAGCAAGGCGCATTGGAGCACCTCACCATGGAGGCTCTGGTCATAATCCCGGTCAGTGCCCAGCACCGCTGCTGAGGCAGCCCAGCTTAACCCAGCCTTGGGAGTCTGGTTGGGGGGGTTAGGGATAGGGGGTTATGGTTACGGTTAGGGGGTCTTTCCTCAGATCTTAATCATATGGGCAGATTTTCATTGAGATGTAGCAGGGAGTCCCAGCCTACAGTGACAGCTCCCTGCTAGCTGTCCATGGCCAGGGCAGTGACTGTGTTTCATAGTGACTTGTTAATAAACAAACAGATTTAGTGTTTGGCTGCTTAGACCTCTTGCCCCCGGTGCAGTGTGTATTTTGTTGTGTAAATCTGTATAGTTATGGGACAACAGTGGAGTGCGGCTGCTTTCCCCTCCTGATGAGTGTTGAGTAAGAACACAAACGGGCCATATTTCCCATGGTGCGGTCCAGCTCTAACAGGCTGGCAGCTTTTAAAGTGACAGTCTCCTCATTTCGTGGTTGTTGTGTGTTTAATGTCAGGCTCCCTGCTCGCTTCCATCAGTCCTTCGCCCTTTTGGTCTCCCTCTCTCTCCCCCCATCTGCTGTCCTACAAACTGACAAATCGATGTGAGAAACGGGCCGCTCTGCAAATGGAAAATCAGAGAGAGGCCTGTTCAGGGGCCTCGCCATTCCGGGCTGCTCTGCTGTGACGGAGTCAGCCATTGAACCCGTGTCACTTGCTCCCTGTGGTCACTGGTTGGCTCTGCACTTTGAATAAAAGGGAGGGGGACTCTAATCTATAGGCATATTACTGCCAATTTATGATTGAGTTTGGAGGCCGGGCCCCTGTGGTGATGTCAGCCTGGCATGTTTCTTAGAAATGAGCCTGCTAGTGGTATCCTGGCTTCCTCGGCCTCCACACACTAGTGTTTCAGCTGTCCTGTGCACCTGCGCACTTTTGTCTTCTCCGTCTACCCAAAGAAGTGCCTGAGCAGTGCCCCCTTCACGGTGACACATGGCTGTCGCGCTCAGCAAGCCTGTCTTCCGACCCGCTTTGGCTCTGCTGTCAGTGAGGGCCTGGCCTCAGTCTCCTCAACACCTCTTAGGTCTCCCTGTGTCTCACCACAACAGCTCGGGTTTATCTCTAGGCTAATAATGGCACTGAGGCTGACCATGCAATCTGTCTGATCCTTTGAAACTTCCATAGATTCACTAGTCAAGTTTTTTTTAATTGAAAGATTTGAATTGAAGTTCCAAATTAAAACAAGCCCTTGTTCAACTGGATCTTTACTTATTCAGCAATGCAGGTGTATGTGTGTGTGTGTGTGTATACGTACCCTGCTATGCACTAGTATCCTGCCCAAGGCCCAAGTAAACATCCGCATAGTACCAAAAAGCTGGTGCCCGGACAAATGTTTCTCTCGTCATGTCACCTAAAACCTAAATCTATATCGAAACAAACAGAATGTGCGTATATGTACGCAAACTTTGACCCATGCGTACGAACATTTTTGAGATGATCAGCGACCCAGGTGGAGATGGTGAATTGATGCCAGATTGTAGGAAACATGTGAGTAGCAGCATTACACCTATAATGATGCCTTTGCTAATGAGTCATAACTCGTACATTTAATTTCACCTAAAAGCACGTCACATATACATCTGTTTTATCACAGAAAGTGGCTATATTTGTGAAAGCGACCCATAATTATTCCATAAGGACATTCAGTCCTAAAATATGCTGACTCAAATGTTAAATCAAACCACATAATACTTCATCAGCGCTGTCTCATATATATGTATTAGTGGTGGGCAATCGCCTTCAGATTGGACCATTTTTTTTAATTCTATGTTCAGACACTCCTCACTTAACGACCTACCTGTTTCATGACCGCACGGACTTACGACCAGTCGGTATTGTACGCTGTTTAAAAACCTTGGTCATGAAACTTGCAGCGCGGCATCTCAGCGTCCAACATCTCATCTCGCATCACCCTCTCGCATCATTCTCAGCCGCTCAGCATTCACTACATTAGCATTTGCAATTACCTATAATTACATTATGTAAACATAAATACTGTATATTAGAGCTGATTTCCTCTATTCTGTATATCACAGTATGTAGTACATTACTGTATAAACAATTTATAAATATATTAAAATGTTATAAATGGTGTAAAGGTGAGATTAAAACAATATCTGAAGATGGTTGACACAAAGCCACTAGCAGGACAGCATGCTTATCGACTAATTCGTTTAACGACGTAATGTAGGGACGGAATTCGGGCAGAAAGTGAGGAGTGTCTGCACTGTCCTATTTGTTGCTCACTGCATTAACAGCATCGGCAACATGCTGCCTGTTGCTGTTTTTTTTTGTTTGTCACCCCACTGCTCTGAACACCAAACAGAATGGTTTTTCTAGTCTCCACCTCACCCACAAGCACCTCGATTTGCTCTTCTTGCACTTCCTCTTGGTTACCATGAGAAGTAAACATGTATCTGGCCTAATTTGAATTCTTAAATGTTCATGAGGTGTTTTGCATTGACCATTCATAGTTGGATGTGGGCATATTGAGGGCGGGATATGAGGCTAATCTACTTATGCATAATTCCAAGTAAATCCGAGTGTGATTTATAAGGTGTACATTGCTTACAGGTGTGCGTGCGTACGGTTTTATAAATATGAATGAGACCCCTGGTGATTATTGTACATGCGTGATATCGTACAGCCCTACTTCCATGCTTGATCATCCGCCCGCTGATGATTTGAAACAGTGTTCCTTGACTTTTTTTCCCCCCGGTTGTTTTGATGACCTGACAAGAGGCTCTCCGGCGCCACCCTACAGGTGTTGTCGCTGGGAGCGGATGTGCTGCCCGAGTATAAGCTGCAGGCTCCTCGCATCCACAAGTGGACCATCCTGCACTACAGCCCCTTCAAGGCCGTGTGGGACTGGATCATCCTGCTGCTGGTCATTTACACGGCCGTCTTCACGCCCTACTCAGCCGCCTTCCTCCTCAACGAGCAGGAGGACGAGCGCCGGCGCACCTGCGGCTACACTTGCAACCCGCTGAATGTGGTGGACCTGGTGGTGGACGTCATGTTCATCGTGGACATCCTCATCAACTTCCGCACAACCTACGTCAACCGCAACGATGAGGTTGTAAGCCAACCGGGCCGCATCGCCCAGCACTACTTCAAGGGCTGGTTCCTCATCGACATGGTGGCGGCCATCCCCTTCGACCTGCTCATCTTCTGCTCTGGGTCCGATGAGGTGCGGGAGCTGAACTGTTCAGATCTCATTCTCTTAGTGGCCAGAGAGACATCTGAAGCAGAAAGGCTTGCTTTCTTCCTTGATGTATGCTTCTTCTCTTAATTCAAAGGCTGCTTTTTTAGGCACTTGAAAATGAGGAAACCTCTGTAAAGAGGATCCATGTGTGGTGAAGAGGCTGGTTAAACAAGTAACTTCCACTGTGACCCCCCCCCCCCTCCCGAACACAGTAAATGAAGTATAATGCGGGTGAAATGTAGTGCTGCTGACTTTGATAGCGGTTATTTGGTTCCCTCTACAAAAAGTAATGAGCCTGTGCCATTCAAGCCTCGCTAGGGTCCTGCAGTGTTCGAGAGTGTCCAAGAGTGTCTGGGAGTGTCCATGTGGGCCAGTGTGTGTGTGTGTGTGTGTGTGTGTGTGTGTGTGTGTGTGTGTTGGGAGTGCACAGGCCATCTGAACTAGAGCTGTCTAGAGAGGAAGGGGGTCTCTCACATTTCAGAATAAAATTATCGTTGACACCAGACTTATCAACGGACAAATGAAAATGTTAAACGTCATTTTAAAAAGGTAGCCAGGGTTCCACATGAAGGAGGTATTTCATCTCTGCCCTCCACCTCCTCAGCCCCAGACAACGACCCTGATCGGGCTGCTGAAGACGGCCCGCCTCCTGCGGCTGGTGCGCGTGGCACGGAAGCTGGACCGCTACTCGGAGTATGGCGCAGCCGTGCTATTCCTGCTCATGTGCACCTTTGCCCTCATCGCCCACTGGCTGGCCTGCATCTGGTACGCCATCGGCAATGTGGAGCGTGCGGGGGCCTCACGCCTCGGAGCCATGAAGATTGGCTGGCTGGACAACTTGGCGGACCAGATTGGCAAGCACTACAACGACAGTGACGTCAGCTCCGGTCCGTCCATCAAGGACAAGTACGTGACGGCACTCTACTTCACCTTCAGCAGCCTGACCAGTGTGGGCTTTGGGAATGTGTCGCCCAACACCAACCCTGAGAAGATCTTCTCTATCTGCGTCATGCTCATCGGCTGTGAGTTCCTGCCAACATGGGGTCCTGCATATAGAAAAGGGAATTCCTCACAGTGTGTGTCTGTCTCCTTTTTGTTAATCATTGTGGTTTGCGAAGACTTGCCATGCTGACGCATAGCCCCATTAGCCAGTAACATCCTCCAATCTCCTTCCTGCAGCTCTAATGTATGCCAGTATCTTCGGGAATGTCTCGGCCATTATTCAGCGCCTTTACTCTGGAACAGCCCGCTACCACACACAGATGCTGAGGGTCAAAGAGTTCATCCGCTTCCACCAGATCCCAGGGGGCCTGCGCCAGCGTCTGGAGGAGTACTTCCAGCATGCCTGGTCTTACACCAACGGCATCGACATGAACGCGGTGAGTCCTGCACCACATATCCCTCAAAGCAAGGCAAATGGCCCCTCATTAATCCCCCACGCAGACAGGCCTACAGGCTCAAATGTAAACAGCCCCTCACTAATCCCTCAAACCGACGCACCTACAGACTCGTATGTAAACAGCCCCTCATTAATCCCCCACGCAGACGGCCCTACAGGCTCACATGTAAACAGCCCCTCATTAATCCCCCACGCAGACGGCTCTACAGGCTCACATTTAAACAGCCCCTCATTAATCCCCCACGCAGACGGCCCTACAGGCTCGTATGTAAACAGCCCCTCATTAATCCCCCAAACTGACGCACCTACAGCCTCACATGTAAACAGCCCCTCATTAATCCCCCATGCAGACGGCCCTACAGGCTTGCATGTAAACAGCCTGTCGTAAATCCCCTACATCCACTCACCCATAGAGGTACAAGTACTGCCCAGCTCCATTGGCATTCTTTTTCAAAGCCCTCAGCAGATAAGCTGGAGTCTCCCTTTGCCTGTGTGTAGTCTTTGGTCCCTATTTGGCAGTCAGCACAGGCAGTGCTGGTCCTGTATCAGAACAAACTAAACTGGGAGTGAGAAGCGATCGGCCGAGCCGACGTCAGCAGAGGCTGATGCGAGAATGAAGCCATTTCTGCGCCCGCCTGTGCTCTTCAAACAAAGGGGTTTGATTTGCCTGGTAGGAGGAAACAACCCCATATATCACTAAGAAATGCAGATAGACACAGTGTAATGGCTTCATCTGTCATTACCCCATGCTAGTTTGGATGAAGCCCATACAACAATTTATGTGACACCTGAATCGATATTTGACAGGGTGCCACTAGAGATCTGAAAACATGCATTGTACCAATTCAGTTACGTTCCAAATGTTTTTGGGCTCTGTTACTCGGGGGCCCTTGGATTTGCCATTACATCCCACCCCCCATTACAATGGCCCGGGATGGCACACACCTTTTTTCTGACAGTGTACTAAACATGATGAATTTTCTAGGCTCTCTGCCTCCCCAGCCAAGAAACCGGACTTTTTCAGGGATGTAAACAAAGTAATTGGTTGAGCTTAACCTGAGGAGCAGCCGTGATGCAGGCCTACACAGAGAGGATCCAAATGGCCTGCAATCAGTAGGACGGCAGCATCTGGGAGCTGGCCCCGCAGTTCAGACAGAACTGCTCTGTCCCAGTGCTTTGTCAAGCGCCTGGCCAGCTGTCCATGAGCCGCTCACCATCGACCAGGCCGCCCCGGGCGTCTGCGCGTCTCTCTTCACCGTGAAATCCCACCCGTCAGGCCCAGGATGACATACTTGTCCTGCTCTTTCACAGAGTGCTGAGGGCTGGCCGCTGGGATTTTCTGCATCGTCTCTGCACGGTTTGCTGTTTTGCATGTGCCAGGAGTGGGTGTTTGCGGCAGGCTAAATGAGACACTCCGCACAGATTTATGCTCAAACCCTCCCTCTTGGGATGTCCCAGGCAATGTAAATATTTGGAGTTGTGGTTTATTTACAGGGGGCTGTGCCATCCGTTCGCTCGTCTGGCGAGTGCGTCCATGACTTGACTCAAATCTAACGCCTTGGCCAATTCGGGACAAAATGTACGGTGGACCTGAAAAGGGGGGTGTCCCACCATCAAGGGTGGCATTAAATCTCTGCTACAGAGCAAGCATGGAATGAAGAGCCAGCTAGGGGAGGGGGGCAGCACTCCACCGGAATGGATATCTGACACACGATAATAATAAAACCTGAACATTGCAGGGCAGTGATCTCAAAAAGTACTGTCAGCCCACAGGTTAAGAAGGTCCAACTCGAACTCACCAACGAACTGCCATAAAGTCTGCAATACTGAAAATTTTGGTTAAATACAATGGTTCGTAATAATGAGCCCACGCACTATTTTGTGACGTACTGTGACTTTGTGACTGTACTGTATGTAGTTACTTTTATTATTACTGTATAATTATTATATGTACTGTAATTATTCAGATTTTTCAGACTCGTATTCTTCTTAACACAAGGACTGCCTATATACAAAAACCTCCCACCAAGCAGGGCATGAGTCTGACCTCCAGCTTTGTCCAGCTGCCTCTCAGGCTTTTTCCCCCATCGGAAAACCTTAGGAACAGGAAGATGTCTGTTCAGCTCTGGTCTGGTTCTTAAGCAGTGTTGGTATCACTTTATATCTCATAATATGCCTGAAGGGCCTGTGTACCTCAGCATCCTGGTGCTGTTTGAGATCTGCTCCAGGCCCATCTGCTGGAAGAGCTACCTACACTGATTGTCAGTCCCCCCCCCCGCCATATTCCTGGTGATTATGTCTGTAATGAAGGTGCTGATTGATGATCCCCACCCCCCAGGTCCTGAAGGGCTTCCCTGAGTGCCTGCAAGCTGACATCTGCCTGCACCTTAACCGCTCACTGCTGCAGCACTGCAAGGCCTTCCGGGGGGCCAGCAAGGGCTGTCTACGGGCACTCGCCATGCGCTTCAAGACCACGCACGCCCCGCCCGGCGACACGCTCGTGCACTACGGCGATGTGCTCACAGCCCTCTACTTTATCTCCCGAGGCTCCATCGAGATTCTGCGCGATGACGTAGTGGTGGCCATCTTGGGTGAGTGCCCCCTCTGGCTCCGTCCCATCTGACCACAGCCATCTGGCCTCACCCATCTGACCCTGCCTTTCTGGCCCCACCCATATGAGCCTGCCTCTCTGGTACCCCACCCTGGGCTGACAGTTGGCCAGCTCTCAAACACCCCAGATGATGCCAGCTGGCTGTGTTGCACTGTTACATGCAAGCTGAAGGGCTGTTCCTCTATATCAGAGGTGGACAGTCTTATCCAGAACACACAGCACAGCTGACCTAAAGGTTAACCCAAAAACTGTACACATACTGGCTCTATACTGTTCAAATCAAGTTTAGATCCTTCATTTGTCATGTCCATAACTGGATTCAGCAGTATATTGAAATGCTTATGAGAAGGCTCACATTAACAACTGACACACACATACTTTAATATTTTTTATTTAAATTGTATAAAATCTAAAAAAGTTCCCCCATCACAAACAAATTATGAGGTTGTGGTTATTGCACATATCAAGTTGCAAATTTAAGTCAATGAATACCTGAGGACAGGCAGCTGTGCGGTGATGTAGCAGGTACTATACAGGGTAAGAACTATAAATGGATGAATAAGTAAATAAACACACATTTCAGCAGCAGCATTTATTGTAACTTGGCTGCATGAAATGTATTAATTGGATGGCCTGTGTAAAAAATACTTTGCAAGCCTGTTAGACCTTGAGCCAAAGCTACGATTGCAGCAAGCCAATGGAGGCCTGCAGAACAGCCGTGTGCTGGGTGGGAGCACTATGTGACGATTCCCTCACGCCGCCAGTGTGCATGATGTCCTGCTGAGCTGGGAGTTTGGAGCCTATGATCGGCACTGCAGTCCTCACAGTCCTCTGGAGGGCCTTTCGGTCTTGGATGGTACAGTACAGTGATGGTGATGTAGAATTACATCCGATGCAAGTGCACCTCCTGGAATCCTGCACTGTGGGGGTCATTAAGATGGGCCTCACTCTGACCTTGCCAAAGTGTCCCAGCCTTATCACACTCAGCCTTGTTTTCACGGTGCCAGCAGCAGCTGGGCAGATTTAGGCCTGATTCATCTGCGCTTCACTCATCTGTGTGAGTCCATCTCTGCTGCAGCTCGGTCGGATTTGGATCGCGGTGACAAGGCCAAGCGGTGACTTTCACGCAGATCTCTTCTGCTTTGCTTCAGTTTGTGCTATGAAAAAATGGATGCGCCAGATACTTAATACCTGGTAATGGTTTCAAGACTAAAGAGGAACTGATATTATACACATTTAAACAGGAGTCCATTGTAGGCAGTCAGTTTCACCTGTAAGTGCGTAAAATCTGAGTGAGGAGCCAGCTCAGAGCTCAGTAAACCCAGGTGGAAGCCTTGGATTGCAAGCTGTGCACCACTCTGGTGAAATGTCTCCACCAGCTGTGAAAGTAGCAGTTCTGCAGGCAGTCTGCACTTTATGCGGCCCTTTACTGCCCCCTGGTGGTGGTTTGACGAGCCCAAGAAAATCACATGCTTTGTTTAGCATTTTTATCACTACAGTACGGTTACATTTGTTAGCTTTTTGTGTAAACACTGTAGTATAAATGATGAGAACTAAAAATATGTAACATTGCGTCTCCTGTCTGAAAATGATTCATCCGTGGCCCTCTCCAGATGTTCTTCCTCCTCTTCCTCACCACCTCAGGCAAGAACGACATCTTTGGTGAGCCCATCGGGCTGTACACTCGGCCCGGGAAGGCCAGCGCCGACGTGCGCGCCCTCACCTACTGCGACCTGCATAAAATCCAGCGGGACGACCTGCTCGAGGTGCTGGACATGTACCCCGACTTCTCCAACAACTTCTGGAGTAACCTGGAGATCACCTTCAACCTGCGAGATGTGAGCATCCCTGACATGAGAACAGAGCCTCGTCCCGGGACAGCTGTGCACCCCCAGCCTCGTACCCACCATGCAGCTGCCCCCCCCCCCCACTACTACACTGCACTGTACTGGACAGCCCCCAAACCCAGCCCAGTGTATGCTTCACTGCCCCCCATCCCCCCCCCCCGGTGGTTGGTTTACTGAAGCTGGTTTGTATCAGGCAGATCGCGTTATCCAGCCCATCCCCAGCGAAGAGTCCGACTGCGGGTACCGCCGGCCCCGGCGCCGACAGAACTCCCTGCACCGACGCAACCAACCCGGTGAGCCGGTCCTGTGCGGCTACCTGCGGCCTGTGGGGAGTCGTGGTCTCCATCGCGGGGGGATGCGTTTCTGTTGGGGCTCTTGATCATTATGGAAGAACCCAAGCCTGGAACCTAGTAGGGGGCGGGCTTAACATGCATTCTTTGTCACACTCCCCTCCCATTGGCTGCACTATGGACTAAGGCCTGATTTATAAGCTTTTGTGCAGGACTTAATGGATAGCTTGGTTTCAGTCTAATCATTGCTAAGTCCCCTCGCCTCGGCTGCTTGTAGATGGGATGGACCGGGAGGACGTGTACCCTGACCAGACCTACCCCTCCCTGGGCAACCACCGGGGGGCGGGGCCACGGCCGCGGTGGGAGGAGCAGTGCAGCAGCGGCAGCCCGTGCTCACAGTCCAGTGAGGGGGAAGTGAAGAGCCCAGGTCGGGGGAAAAGCGAGCTCTACCCCCCCTCGGTGGTCAGCCTGCTGCCCCCTGGGGGCTCCCCCCTGGAGAGAGGCCATCCTTACTCAGGTAGGGAGGTGATGCACAGACCCTAATCCCAATCACGACCCCCGTAACCCCTACCCAGCCCTAACCTTAACCATAAGTAACCAAACAAAATACAAGTTGTCTGGCATTTCTACGTTTTTGATTACAGTCACAGATTTAAAAAAACCTGAGTTTCTCCTTGTGGGGGTTGAAGAAAATGGTCCCCACAATGTCGAAATAACAGTTTTTCTTCACCTTGCGGGGGCATTTGGTCCCCAAAATATAATGTATACATAACCCCCACATACACATACCTCCGTGTCCTGCAGCTGCACCACTCAGTGCGCCCAGCCTATACAGTTACTGGCCCGAACATCGGCCCAGTCACTTTCCAGAGAGCCCGCAGCCCCCTCGCCTGCCACCCCCCCACCTGGAGGACCGGTCCAGTGAGCTGGAGTCCCGGCTGGAGCTACTGCAGTCGCAGCTGAACAGGTGACACCTGAAGCGCATGAGAGGAGAGAGGAGGATATGAGCAGCACAGAGAAATGGGTACAGACAGGGAGAGGACAGGAGCAGTAGAGAAGAACGGGGAGGAGAGGGATGGGTATAGGCAGGGGGAGGAGAGGAGAGAGGAATGGGTATTGGCAGGGGGAGGGGATGAGAGGAGCAGTAGAGAGGAGAGGAGAGAGGAATGGGTATAGGCAGGGGGAGGAGAGGAGAGAGGAATGGGTATAGGCAGGGGGAGGAGAGGAGAGAGGAATGGGCGTAGGCAGGGGGAGGAGAGGAGAGAGGAATGGGTATTGGCAGGGGGAGGGGATGAGAGGGGCAGGAGAGGGGGGAGGAGA
>JAODKL010000045.1:7058110-7070492 GCA_026780765.1 Petrocephalus schoutedeni | reverse complement strand
AGTAGCATGAAAAGTACTGTTGCCTTTTACCTTTCCAGCAAGCTGTAGCTGAGCTGTAATAAAAAGCTGAAATCATAAAAATGTAACGGCTCATTACAAAACACTGATTTTTTTATTGTTTTTTTTTTGCTCCCTGCAGTGTAGAAAAGGCACTATTTCTCAAAGGAAATTAAAAATAAATAATTCTGAGCTTAGGAAGGCAGGTGTAATTCACATACCAAATTATATCAAAAATTAAATATGGTGGTGCAAAGGCCATTTGTTACTTATACACGCCAGAACGAGGTTTCGGGGATTGCTCACTCCCCCTGGAAAAGTAAACGGGGTGCAGAGTAAGTTATAGAGTAAGTGACATAAACCTGAAAAGGCGCTTCTGCACTGTGCATTGTGATTTACTGTGTGTTAATCTCTGCTAGTACGTCTGTGAGAATCGGCGTGATGTTAGCGTTGCACGCTGGTGGAATTGGCATTCACTTGCATAAAAGGTCCACGTTATGGGGAATGCATCAGCATATATCTGTAACACTACTATTAATGAATAATGCATAGAACATGCCCTTTTCCTTAAGATAATCCATGCACAGACCACTGTCCCCCAGCATTTCTACCAATCAATGGGGGTCTGGGGGAGCCACCAGCTGGGTTTGGTCACACTTTCAGTAGCAGGGCCGTGTCAGCTCAGGTACAGCTCGGGTACGGCACTGGTTAGGCTCGGGTACGGCACCAGTTCGGCTCGGGTACGGCACCGGTATGGCTCGAGTACGGTTCGCATACTTTGCAATGGGGAAACCTCCAGTTTGCAGTGCGGCTTGGCGCTTGGTGGCAGTGGAAAAGCGCCATTAGAGAGCTGAAAGTAAAGAGGTGTTTATGGGAGTCATTACAGTGAATGGGGTCAATTTCCCCAAGGTTTTCATCATTACTAATTAAGTTTTTCTGAGTATACTGGGCGTTTTTTTTTTTTTTTTTTTTTATGGCCTGGAACCCCCCCCCCCAAGGCGACGACGGGACCAGCATGGAGGCAGTGAGCACGGGGAAGCTGAACCAGGAGAATGAGCACATCTACAACCTGTGGTGCTCGGGCCGCGTCTGCTGCGAGGGCATGCTGATCCAGCTCAAGGTGCTCCCCGTGCCTCAAGCCCACCTGCTGCTTCCCATCATGCTCTGCACACGCACTCGGGAAGGGCCCAGGGCACTTCCTGCACGCTCGCTGGTCGCTGCACGGCACTTTCCCAGGTGATGCTCGACTTTCCTGAGCTCAAACGTACTCTTCTGGCCCTCTTGCAGTTCCTGAAGAGGCAGGACCTGCTGAATGTGCTGGCGAGGATGATGAGGCCCGCCTGCGATCAAGTGGTAGGTTAGGGCGTGTGGTCCTGCCCTCTGGGTGCTGGCGAGTACAGACGCTGGGACTGGACGCTCATCATGAGCGAGTCACCAGAGAGCGTTTTTACGTTTCTGGAACACTAACATGGGTGAGGAGGAAGGAGGACTATTGGTGTAGATTGGGGGCTTTCGGCCTTTCTTAAAGCAGGAATCCCCCAAATAAAACTGGAAAATAAACCACAGTGCCTCTCTGGAGCTGCGCCAGCACCCCCAGCAGGTCGAGGGCCCCAGGCTGAGATGAATGGGGGGTGACTGCTGCATTATGCCTTTGCATGCGGTCCGTTTCGGACCAGGCGTGTCCGCCTGCAGTACCTTCCTTCGTTTGCAGGCCCGCGGTGTGAGCCTCCTCTCTCTCCTGTTCCCCGGCCTCTACAGCAAATAAAGGTCACCCTGAATGACGAGGACATGGACACGTTTGTGTTTGCTGTGGGAAATAAGAAGGCCATGGCGAGACTGCAGAAGGAGATGCAGGACCTGGTGAGAACCCTGTGACTGAGGCTCGCGTGCTTTTATCGGGACGTCCTGTATCCTGACATGGCTCCTATTTCAGTCTCTTCATTTTTAAAAACACTAATTGCTAAATGCTCAGTGGATATAGGTGGATATCATCAATATGTACCCAGTTAAATTAGACCTATACCGCTGATTGGCACAGTTATTACTGATTCTAAACAGTAATATATTAGAATCACTTGGGGGGGGGGGGGGGGCAACCTTAGACCCTCAGAGGCTTTTTTTCTCTTTACAGTGGAGTTTTTGGTTCAGTTCCTCTGTCATTTTGTGGCATTTCTCCTTATTCTTTGTCCCATATCGTGATCCATTGCCACGATCTTAAGTACACTGGGGCAACTTCTGAAAGGCATTATGGAAGAATTAGTTATATTATCCAATCCAAAAAGAGAGAATTTTTCTCTGCCGTGCTGCTATTGGCTGACGCCGCGTTATTGTGCACACGTGTGGTTTGACACTAGGCTGTGGTGTGCGCAGCTACCTTGAGGACTGACCGCGGTTGTGTTCTCACGTGTGTGTCCCTCTTTCTCTTTCAGAGCGAATTCTGCAGTGACAAACCCAAGTCAGGAGCAAAGTACGGGCTCCCAGAATTCCTGGCCATCCTGTCGGAGATGGGAGAGGTGTCCGATGGCATGATGGACAGCAAGGTGACTTCGGGGGTGCTGGTGTTCACAACTCAACTAAGTCAGTCTTACCAATAGAATGAAGTCTCACATTATCAGTGGGCTGAAGTCACACACCCGGCTGGTTTTGTTTGCATCCGCACTACCCCGGAGTTCTCAGCCCCTAGAAACAGCCTAGAAAAAAATCTGAGGCGTATACTTCAGAAAACTCTGTTTTAACCTTCATGTGTGGATGAACGGAAACAGAAACGCAGACTCTAAAAGTGCCTTAATTGGTCCCTACCCCCCATATCACCCTTCCCTGATTTGATCCCGACAGTCACACCCTCTCATTGTCTGATTGGTCACCTGATCTCCCTATATGGAAGCAAACCGTGTTCCAGCATGGCGGATGTGGAGGAGCTTCCAGTGGCACTTTGCCTACTGCTGACCTGTATGCAGCTAAATCGGGTGTAACAGGGTGACTGCTGCATGTTTGGACAAAAAGAAGCTAATTTACAGGTCACTTTGTTGATGAGTGCTAACCAGTGTAGGCTAATAGCTATATCTATATGTAGGTTTTCGCTCTTCTCAATGTGGCAGGAAAGACTTGTAAATAATGCGAAAATACTGGTGAGGATGGAGATTGTTTTCGATCTTGAAAATGGTAGCAGTGTGAATGTAGCCGTAGCCTTAGGAAAATGCAGGGAATGTCTCCAGGTCTAATGAAGACCTTTGTGTGCGTGCCTGTCTCTTTCAGATGGTTCATTACCTCATCAATCATGCCGACAAGATTGAGTCAATCCATTTCTCGGACCAATTCTCTGGTCCAAAGCTTATGCAAGAGTACGTGAGTTTTGTCCCTACCATGCATTGTCGCTTTTAAACCTATTCAAGGACTACGGTTGTGAATCTGTTTGTATCTGCGTTTCAGGGAGGGTCAACCCTTAAAGCTCCCTGAGACTAAGAAAACCTTACTGTTTACATTTAACGGTACATGCCCACGCCACTTCAGCCCCGTGCACACTCCATTACACGCCTCCCTCTCGGGGAGCATTGTGTCTTCAAGTGACATCTGACCTGTTGTTTGTCCATAGTGCCTGGAATGGGCAACACGTCCCCCAAAGACATGGACACCCTGCTACCCCTTATGAACATGGTCATCTACAGCGTCGACAAGGTCAAGAAGTTTCGCCTGAACAGAGAGGTGAGCGGGCAGCCCCCATTGGCTATCCTGATTGGTTTTCGGTTCGTCTCACTGACTGATTGGCTTATTGTTTCGAGGCACTTTTCCACTGATGCAGGTACCATACCTTCCCTTTTCCATTGACTCCAAGTCCAGTACCAAAAGTACCAAACCAGTTGGACTGCTTTTTTGGTACTTCAGCACTTTAGTGTAGAACTTGCAAATGTGCTTGTTGATTTGGTTATGGGAATAGCCTGCCCCTGAAACAACCTCTTGAAAAAAAGCTATGAATTCAGAAAACGACGATTAACAAAGTTTAAGTAATAAAAATGGACGTGTGGACAAATGGAGCCCCAAGCTTTAACTGTGATCTGGTTGGAAGAACAGATTCAACAAGATCTACAGTAGATGACATGACAAGAAATTAAAAGTATTTGCTTTAATGTAGGGCTGCACGATATCGTTCAGATTTTAGATATCGTGTTGGGATTTAGTTGCAGTAACATTGGCATATTTATAATCCAAAATAAATGCATTTCTCCTAAACCCGTCTGGGTGTGATTTATAGTGCAAAGATGAAAACGATTGGCTAGGAGAGGACATGCAGAGCTTGTTGAGTGCCGTAGGGGTGGGGAGCAGCCTCTGGGGGGTCCGTTACCCCTTAATCCCCAGCAGCCGGGCGGGGGCGGCCCGTCGGTAAGGGAGCTTGTGACCCCAGGGTTCTCTTGCCGAATTCATAGCTTTTTCTGTTCCCAGGGGAAACAGAAAGCGGATAAGAACCGGGCCCGCGTGGAGGAGAACTTCCTGAAGCAGACGCACGCCCAGCGGCAGGAGGCGGCACAGACGCGGCGCGAGGAGAAGAAGCGGGCCGAGAAGGAGCGCATCATGAACGAGGAGGACCCCGAGCGACAGCGCCGCCTGGAGGTGAGCCAGCTCCGGCGGGGGGCTCGGGAAAGGCCCGCTCGGGGAGGGCCCTGCGTCTGACCTCGGTTTCCCGCTCGCAGGAGGCGGCCCAGCGCAGGGAGCAGAAGAAGCTGGAGAAGAAGCAGATGAAGATGAAACAGATCAAGGTGAAAGCCATGTGAATGGGGAACAGGCGGCTGGCTGCAGCAGCTTCCACAGGGCCCCTTCTCAGCCTCCGCACGGCCCCCCGCCCTTTACATTACCCACTCCCTCACCCCAGGTAGGGCACACTACGGTCCTCCACGCTCTCCCATTGGCTCGTGTCCCGTCATCATGGAAACAGTCATCCTATAGCCGGGCAGATAAGAGGACTGAGTGAGCCTCTTCCCCTCTGCAGGAGCAGGCGTGTGTGCTTTTGGGTACAGGAGGAATATTGGTCAGGGAGAGCCTGCTGTCCTCAGATCACACTACAGCTGGGGTGTAATGATCGTCTGATAATGTTAGGCCATTGATTAGTATCGATGGTTCAGGTTTTTAGTGTTAATGCCAAGGTAACATTAAAAAAGGACATTCATTCTGTACTGAAGTGAAAGGTGATGTATGTTCTGATAAATGTATTTATTCTTGTTGGAAGCTTGTTTTTAAGGCAAAATGCATTGGCAGCTCTGTTCTCAATAAAAAATAAAATACATTTGTGCGTTGGGTGAAATTTTGTACGAAGACAAACTTTATTTAAATTGCATGAGTAAAATTAAATCTGTACCTTGTTACTTTAAAAAAAAAAAAATCCATTTGTATACAAAGTTATATTATTTTAGTACTTTAATGCAATCCACATACTGGCTCATTGATACAGGTTCCCGAAAATAAAATCGGCCAGATTTATACACATGTACAAAAAATGGTGTATCACTTGGAAAAAAAAGAATTTCTATAAAGCGTATCGTACAACATTCACAAGTCCCCCCCCCCATCCTGGTGAGTGAGCCCCACGGCTTTCAGATTGCCCGGCGTGTTCTAATGCAGCTGGGACCACTGCCTCTATATGCTCGGGTTACTGCACGCGGCGTGGCTCACATAGCCGCACCTTTTATTTTTAGACTCTGGCTGGGAGGATTCCCTCCGGGGGGCGCTCCTCCACATGGTCCCCGGCTTCTTGGGGCGAGACACTTGACCTTTCATTTTGTGTTTGAAAGAGAACGAGTGTACCGGTTCCACCAGATGCGCGTCACAGCTTTGGATTTCAGTTTGATAGCGTTAAGGGTGGGGCCCCGGAACCTGAATGAGGGCAGTGCTGTCTCAGTGACGGAGCTGACTGGAACTCAGCTCTGTAGGCTACGGTCATGCTGCTCATTCCGTAACGGAGACCAACCCGGAATCTCCCCCTCCCCCCGGTGCATAGCTCGCATTGTTGTCAGCTTGCTCTGTGCTCTTAAAGGACTATTTCCGTTTAACTCCGCCTCCCAGAGAGAGAGGAGATTCTCCCCCCCCCAGGAGCCGTTTACTGATAACAGCATGGGTCGCTATACGCACCCCCATATTCCAACAGCCTGCGTCCAGCCAGCTGCCATCTTAATCCTGCGTAAACCGAGATGGCATCAGTGACGACCAGGGGGCAGCTTCCACCTCCCCCAGAAGGACTCCATACTCCCCTCCCTCGGCCCTCTGTGCATTGTTCCGGGGCCCGCCGGGCGGCCGTACACCAGCCCGCCATGTGGCGGGGGCCGGGTTGGGGGTATGGCCCCTCTTCCGGCGATAACAAACGGCTCCTTTCACATACAGGCGTTGCCCCCTGAATGACAATGAGCCCCCCCCCGGGGCTCACAGGGTGTGAGAAGCAGGCGAACGTCTGTCTGAGGGGTCACCGTGGAATGCAGGGGCCGTCCAGAGACGCCCGGGTCCCCCGGCGAGACCCTCGCCCCCCTCCTCTTACAAACATCCATCCTGCATCACTGGGGCTAGCAAGCACATTCACCCAGAGAGACTCTGGGAGCCACCACAATCGGAAGATGCAGGAGCTGCAGGATGGACCTCCGATTCCGGGAGGCCGAAGCAGAGTTACATTCGCGGTAGCTGCGGGAATCCGGCTTTTCTGAACCACGATGGCCAGTTTCTGTTCCGGCTGCACCACTATGAGCGTAGCCAAGCGCACTGAATTATGGATGCCGTGCAAATAGTTTCCTCACAACCTGGCCCAGTCCTGCAGTGCCGAATGCCCTTCTATTATGCATGCCTTACAAACCAGACGGACTCTGCTGAATCTGCTGTTCTAGCTGGAATTACATGCATTTGAAGCATCACACACGAGAACAGGGACAGACCAGAGCTTCAGTATTCTCATTCAAGAATAAAAGTACAGAAGTATTCAAACTATTAAAAAATTATTTTTCATTTCTACAGTGTCACTTGCCTCTGCATCACATAAATGTATTATTTCCTTCATTTTCTTCTGTTCCTGTGAGTTTGGCCACTAATGATACACTTAGCTGAGGCTTTTAAGCAAAGCAAATTTCTTCACTTAAACAGCTGGACATTCTAGTGGAGAGATTCAGGTGAGCACCTCATTCAAAAGTTCCTAAATAGCTTGGTATTTCACCTGGGATATTTCCAAACAGTCTCGGAATTGTCACTAACTGACATAAGGATTTCATCATTAGGGTTTAATCACCATGGAAATATAGCATGTTTCAGTTCTTGTTAGAGATTTAATGTCCATGTTGAGTCACAGCACAAAATACCTGCCAAAAAAACCCTGTGACCGTAAATTTGGTCTGGGTTAAATACCAAAAGTAGTTCTGATAGACAATTAGAAGACTTCTAATTGATAGACAAAGAATATAGACAAGTGCATCTGTGTGTACCCTCGAACAGTACACCATCTTTCATTTGTTCAAATACTGCACTACTGTTTGAGACATCGGGACCCAGGTCCCTACAAAGAGCTTATAAAGACCATGAGATTTCTCCTCAGTAAACCGTTGACGATTTTTTTTTCTTTTTTAGACCAGATGCTACATTGTGCTGCCCATTGGACATCGGTGATACGTTTACCTCGCAAGCCACCTTACGGTCCACTGAGTCTATGCATCTTGCGCATGTTCCTCCATTCCATTCTGGAAACAGAGACCCCTGCTGGAGAGGAGGACCTTCATCCGCCCACCTGGACCAGGAGATGCGGCACCCTGCCTGAGAAAAACAGGGTCCTCTCCGGCTGTAGGGTGTGTGGGAAATGGGATAGAGATTGTCTAGAAAAGGCTTTGAGATGGGATTCTGAAGGGAGATCAACCCAGACATCTGGCCATTTGATCATTGGTCAAAGAGCTGGAGAAACACACTAGGCTGACCCAGAGAGGAACGAGGATGGCCAGGCAGGATGGGTAGAGAAGGTAATAGATTAGAGCTGGAACCACGGGGACTGTCTAGCTCAAGTGTGACCCTGCTGCCTGCTCCAGCTGTCTGCCAGTCCCAGATACTCAGGGTTCTCTGCTGTGGGCGTGGCAAAGCCGTTGGTCAGCCGCGGGAGGGGTGGGGCCGACGGGCTGGGCCCCCCGGCACGCGCCTTTGCCAGGTCGAGGTAGAACGGGTTGTCGAAAGCGGGCGACGGGCCTCCGGTCGGCACCAGGTACTCTGGATTCTCCACACTGTTGCCAGGCATCAGGCCACCGCGGAAGCGCCGCGTGGAACCGGATGTTCGCCTTGGCAACGTGCTGGGGCGCTCCACGTAGCCCACTCCGCCGTTCTGTACCACCTGATTCACGTATTCTGAGGACCGGGGGGTTCAGAAACTCAGCAAAATATGCAGGGGTGGCTGTCATGTTATAATCAATACGGAAATAATGATTATAATAATTATTTGCACAATGTCTTGATTACAGCAATAACCATTACTGTGCCATCAGGGTGAATGCATGATGCTTGTAGGCTGTATCACAATATAATGCTGAATTTTTGTTATGCCAAAATCAATTAGCAAGGGCTAAGCTACGAGACATGTTGGATGCAGTAGGGGGAGGGTGGCTGTATTGTACAGCCAGTGTAGCATGAGGAATCGTGGAGGCGCTGAAGGTGTAGCCAGGCTTACCAGGCTGCCCCTGACCTCCCAGGGAGATCGTCTGCGAGAGAAACAGAGCTGGGCCGTCTATCTCCACCTCGCTGTCCCCCACGGCCGCAAACGTGGGGTCGTCGCAGTACCGCAGGCCGTTGATGGGGGTGCCAGCCTCTGTCCCCACATCCAGGAAGACGGAATCCGACTGCCCCCCCGCGGAGCGGTGAGACGCGCTACGGGCCAGGGGGTAATGGGACCCCCACAGCCCCTTCATGCTGGCCCCCATGGACAGGGTGGGGTACTGACTCCTCCCCAACGTGCTGACTGATGGATTCATGCTCCTCGCCCCCACCGGGCCGTCCCAGTCCAAGCTGTTCTCGGTGCTCTGATGGACGACACAGAGACAGGAGTGAGACGCACCACATGGCTACGCCCCTCTTTGAAAGAGCCGCAGGGGATAGGAGACTTGCCCTGTGGGAGTGATGCCTGGAAGGGCCGTTGCTGGCCAGCTCGCCCTGGGTCCTGAAGAGGTTCATGTGGGGCACCAGGTACTCCTCGGCGTCCAGAAGCTCGCTCATGCCGGGTCCCTCCTCCTCCAGGAGCGTACGATAGAAATGGCTGTCCACGGGGCTGATCTGCTCGTCATTCTGGAGCGCAGAGAGAGGGCGGCTGAGAAACGCCACATCGACGGCCAGTGAGCGAGCCGAGCCTGGGCCATGGCACGGATCCCAGTGGCTGAGGGAGACGCACCTGGATGACCACGTATCGGGAAGGGTCCCGGGCCATGGTGCTGAACTCCGTCACCAGCTCCCGGAACCTGGGTCGGCTCTCCGGGTCGATCATCCAACCTGTCGTTCACAAAAACAGTCAATCGCAAGGAAACTTAGTACACTGGAATCCAGTGTCTAGTGTGGAATCCAGTGTGCACTCCTCCTGGATTTAACAAGACTTTATTCTGAATGATTACAGGACCACAAAGCAAAAAAGAGATTAAAACACAAAATCCCCACTAGAGTTATTATACACACTACAAATTAAAACCTACAAAATATAAACTTAAAACAAAATTAGCAAAGACAAAAATGAAGACCCCCTCCCTGCCTCCCCCGTCTACACTGCAGGGGCATTTAACCTTTGGGAGCTGGACTTAGCAGGCCTACGTTCATCTGGTGTTGATGAATCATTCAAAATAACCCACTTGCGTCCACTGCTCCAGTGTTTTTCCCACACTCACATTTCACCATAATCATGTAGACGTCAATGGTGCAGATGAGGGGCTGAGGCAACCTATCTCCCCCCTCCAGCAGCTCTGGGATTTCCCTGGCAGGGATCATGTCATAGGGCTTGGCCCCAAACGTCATCAGCTCCCACACCGTGACACCTGGAGACAGCACACACACACACACAGGCAGAGCGCATCAGTCAGTGTCAATCCACTCAACCCATATACAGATCCGCGCTTGGTATATAGAGTCTAACCGTAGCTCCAGACATCGCTCTGATGTGTGAACTTCCTGTGCAGGATGGACTCCAGCGCCATCCACTTGATGGGTACCTGCAAGCAAGCAACGTTACCTCATGGCCAAAATATCTCCCAGAGCATGTAACCAGCAGGTGGTTGAAGGTCAAAGGTCAAAGGTTGCAATGTCACAAGCGTCAGACAGGCTAACAGATTGTATAAATAAAAACAAAATAACGTCATAGACCTGTAACGGAACAGTTATGTAACGACTTAGCCTGAAAGGTAGCACTGACCTTGCCCCCATCAGCATGATACTCTGTCTCGTCGATGTCCAGTAGGCGTGCCAGACCAAAGTCAGTTATCTTGACGTGGTTAGGGTTCTTCACCAGGACGTTGCGAGCCGCGAGGTCCCGGTGGACCAGCCGCACATCCTCCAGGTAGCTCATCCCCTGTAGGTCAATGCGCAGGTCAAGGTGTTCGGTCATTGCGTAAGGTCAATGCAACGACAACTTTAGGCTCCTCCCTGACACGGCGGTCCGCCTCGTACGGAGCCTCCTTGGATCTGGCCAGAGCTCTTCCCAGCGCTTACCTTGGCGATCTGCACACACCAGTTGAGCAGGTACTGGGAGCCGACGCGGTCCTTGTTCTCGCGCACATATTCCAGCAAGCAGCCGTAGGGCATGAGCTGGGTGACCAGCTGTACCGTGGAGGTCAGGCAGATTCCCAGCAGGCGGCAGACGTAGGGGCTGACCACCCCAGCCATAACATATGCCTCCTGGGGAGGGGGACGCAAGCATATTACATGGTAGGTGGCAAGAAGGTCCTCCTTGACTCAGCATAAACAGTTTGCATTTAGAAGTATTTATCCAAAGCAATTGATGATTGGCAAAGCCAGGTCAGCTAGCTCCTGGAGAAATTAGGGTTGAGGGTCTTGCTCAAGAGCCCAATAGAACTAGACTAGACTCACATCCAGAATCTCCTTGTTGGCTTTGGGTGAGGTGTTCTCCCTCAACACCTTGATGGCCACTGGGATCTTCACGTTTTCTCCATCAGGCGCCCAGACACCCTGCCATGGGGATGATAGAGGTGTCTGTGACCATTGCTGAGCACACGAGTGTATCTGCCTGCATAGCATTCATGCGTCTGCTACAGATAACGTGCAGGCGTCATGCATAAGGAGCCTCACGTCCTGTAGGCGCATTGGGTCCCCGTGTATGAGCGCATTTGCGAGCCGGCTTGCACTGAGCTCACCCTGTACACAGTACCGAAGGCCCCAGAGCCCAGCACTCTCAGCTTCTTCAGCTCAGTCTCCTTCAGGATGCGCATCTGGGCTTGGTTGGGTACGGCCCCGCTTGGGGTGAGGGGTTCAACCAGCTGGGAAAAGAGACCCATTCACTCTCAGTCGATGTGTTCACAGCTGATGGTTTTTCAATGCACTGTAAGATGTGTATTCCTCAGAAGTTAGGAACCCTGCTGGGTCAACAGTACACAGACTGTAATCACGGGCTGGAGTCGTCTATTGCCTGCAGGACCATAGGTAACGCAAGACTTGACTTGAGACACTGGTTTCCTGCCCGAATCCTGGGAATCACCTGGTTGGTTCAAGCTATAGCCCAAATGGCAGCTGAACCACCTCAGTGGAGCAGCCTGCAGCCTGGGCAGTTAGTCACCTGACAGTGAGTAGACAGACATGGACCTTCACGCTCCACCTCTCTGACATGCCATCCCATACCTCATTCTCCTGCAGGATCCTCCTCATTGTCTCCTTCCTCTTCAGGTGCCTCTGGCGGCGCAGGTAGAAGACCATGACTGTCACCATGATGATGAGGAGGAGGACTCCGCCCATCACCGAGGCGATGAAGGTTCCGGGCCTGGTGGGGGACGGCCGGTAGAGCACCATAAGCCACAGATTGCAGAAAATTACCTTGTCTTTAGTCTGGCATCACCCATATAAATGTGAAGCTATTATTCACTTTAAAAACGTCATGTCTAGTCTCGGCACCCCTGACAATACACTCACAGTAACTTACTACAGTAGGGATACCTACCCTGTGCCTGGGGGCACCGGGCATCCCCGCTCGTCCATCACGGTGCACCTGAAAGTAAACCCCGGTAAGACGTGGGTGACGGCTCCCAGTGCAGTAACGTGCAGCATGTCAGACTAATGAACTGGCTGTCCTTCCTCTCTACACATCTGTTAGCATGAGCTCTCTCTCTGTCATATAGCTATTCCGGCATGTGCCCTCCAGCATCCCAGAATGCCCCTGGCCCCTTCTCACCGCAGCAACTTTTTT
>JAODKL010000045.1:7043149-7053715 GCA_026780765.1 Petrocephalus schoutedeni | reverse complement strand
GGGGGGGGGGGGGGGGGGGGGGGGGGGGGGGGGGTTACAACATTAGGTGAGTGATGATTTATGACCTGTGAGCGTTTAAGATTTTATTGTAAAAAAGAAAGGAGCACCCAAACCCGAGGGCAGGCCATGTCTCTGCATTGCCGTATGTGGGTACAAGCTCTGATAGACATCAGATAGACCCGTCTCTCTCTGTCTGCCCCCACCCCCAACTCCGCCAAGATGGGACGCACCAGGCAGTCGTTGTCCTTGGGCCCAGTGCAGCCAGCGGCACACTGATTGTGACAGCAGTCGTTGGACTTTGGACCCTTGCAGCGGAGGCACCCGGAAGCACACTGGATGTGGGTCACTGTGAGACAGGGGAGGTGTGAGGGGCATTTCTGACAGCTGGGAGAAAATCACACACCAAAGCGAAGACACGCTGATAAGCAAGACTGAGTGACAGACGCGTGCCGTTGTGTGACTCACGGCTCTGACAATCCTGGGCCGTCGGTCCCCAGCAGGCCTGGTTCTTACAAGCCGGAGAGCAGCTGGGACCTGGGAAGACGAAACAGACAGATGGTCACAGGAAGTCCCTGGAGATGGCGCGGCAAACGCAGGGTGGCAAATACAGCTCAATTCAAAAGGAGCTCTCCGGCGCCCCTGGTGGCACTCTCTGGCACTCACAACTGGCTGGACGCGTCTGCACCTTCACCAGGCCCTTGTGTGTGTTCTGCTCATCCAGAGTGTCATTCCACAAAATCTTGCCGGCGTCTGGGAAGCAGAGCTGGGGGTTGCCATAAATGTAGACCCCCCCCAGGAGGATTTCTGTTGGAACAACAGGAGGCAGTGAGGCATCTCTTATGCTGAAACTCCTATAGAATGAATTTTATATCTATATAGCAGTCCTTCATCCAATCAGAATGAAAGTTTCAGTTGAATATTGGCCCTTGTCCAATAAGCTTTGGGCCAGTAACAGAGCCAGAGTGACTGATTTATAGTTAATGATAAACCCGGCACACAAAGGCTGGAACCTTCCCATCTGCCCTCGTCTGGAAGTCCCTCCCTCCCTCCCTCCTCCATGCCCTGAGGTGACCATTCTTTCCTTCATTCCAGCCCCCATCGCTCTCTCCCCCCCCCCCCCGACCAACCTGTGAGGCTCCTTAAGCGAAGCTCGGTCAGATCGTCGTTATCCATCACGGCCAGGGCGTAGCTCGCATTGTACAGCTGGCTGCCGCGGATGATGCGGAGGTTATCCAGCGGCACCGTGGGCACCGAGACATGGGCGATCAGGACGTAGCCCTGTACCTCGACGATGCCCTGAAGGTGCCCAGGGTGGCGGTGTACAGCAAAGCGGGAGAGAGGGAAACGCTGATTTTCACCCAGGCGGATTTACGTTTATGCAGCTGGGCCACTCCTAAGAGCTCGCCAGGCGACTTCAGGTTGCAGTCCACCTTCTAAGGCGTCTTACACATTAACCGTAGGAGCTGGTGAAGAGGAAGCCGGCACCGCACAAACGCGAGCCGGTACTCACCTGGAGGAAGCTGAGGTCCGGTGCCCCCTGCAGGTGCGTGATCTCCAGGTTGCCGTGCACGACCTGGCACCCGGTATACATCAGCCGCAGTATCTCATACTGGTTTGTCGGACTCGACAGCAGCGCCAGCTTCATGTCCGTGCCGAGGCATACTGGGAGATCTGGGAGGGAGGGGCTCAGTTTAACACCGCCAGAAAGACTGAGACAACAGCCTTTGTAGACTTAAGACTAAGCACAGTATCAGACAACAGTTTGGACATGATAAGCCGCCTAGAAAGGAGAGTAATGGCAATGCCACATGACCTGGCCACCTGACCTAAACACAGCAAAGATGGTTTGGGAAGCCAGCCAATGAGAGCTCAGCATATATGGGACCTACGTCAGGACAGCTAGAGGAGCATCCCAGGAGGCCACATCACGAAACTGACGTAGAGGAGACAGTAGGGTCAGCCAGTCCTTGGGCAAATGGGGTAAGGGCCGTGCTCAGGGGCCCAATGGTCCAGCCCAGAGTTCTGAGCCAACCTACAGTACAACCTACTTTTTTTGGTTAGTGCATAATTTCATATATGTAATTTTATAGTTTGGATGTAGAGAATAGTACAAATAAACCTCTCTATGGGGAGGCGTGTCCAGACTTTTGATGGCATTGTATGTGTAAGGTGCGTGTGGGTGTGTGCCACTCGAAAATCAAAAAACAGCATGAAGAGAAACAGGCCAAGATTAGCAGCCAGGGAGAAGGTAGCAGGAACTCAAAAAGGAGAATAGACCAAAGACTGCACATAAACACCTTTCCTGCCCTCACTGATCTGGCCAGCAGATTCAAAGAAAGTTTGGCAGAGGAAGTCCAGAAGTACTGGATTTTAAACAATTCCTTGCAAGGGCATTTTGAAGGCTGCAGACTAAGACTATATTTTGAAAACCACTTGCGCGATGAAAGAAAATTGATTACATTTTGAGACATGCAGTATTGTCCCAAAACTGACACTGGCACGGCGGTAGCAAATTTAGGGCAGTTTTGACACCTGACCCCATTAAGGTGATAACTCAAAAAGTCTGTGATTGGAAGGTGGCTGATTCAAGCCCAGCCTCAAGAGAATAATCACACCTCTGCTGGCCCATGACCACGACTCTTAACCCCCAGTTCCATGGGCACCACAGGTGGCTGGCCCTTTGCCATCACCCTCGACTGTCCGTGTGTCTCATGGAGAGCGGGATAGGGTAGCCAGTAAAGAATCTCCCCCGCAGGGATTTATAACGTGTCCTTATTATATAATACAGCTTTCGAACACATATCGCTGCACGACGGAATTCCGTCCAGACGCAGAGCTGGAATAATGTGACCTGACTTTCACTCAGTGGCCAAGTCTGAGCAGGAAGTGCAGCGGAAACCTGAAGCGGACCCGGAAGGTGCGAGGATGACTGCGGCAGGCCTCAAGTCCCTCCTGGGGCGGGCCTCGAGTCCCTCCTGGGGCGGGCCTCGAGCCCCTCCTGGGACAGGCCTCGAGCCCCTCCTGGGACAGGCCTCGAGCCCCTCCTGGGACAGGCCTCGAGCCCCTCCTGGGGCGGGCCTCGAGTCCCTCCTGGGGCGGGCCTCGAGCCCCTCCTGGGGCGGGCCTCGAGCCCCTCCTGGGACGGGCCTCGAGCCCCTCCTGGGGCAGGCCTCGAGCCCCTCCTGGGGCAGGCCTCGAGTCCCTCCTGGGACAGGCCTCGAGTCCCTCCTGGGCCTCGCAAAAGCACAGCCCCTCACAGGGTGCCCTCGGACACCAGCGATAAGGGCCATGCAAGGCCAAGCGAGTGGGAGGGAATGTGGGATGAGAGCAGAGGTGGGCCTGAACCCACGGGGGGGGTGCATGTGCCTGTCTGTCTGTTTGCGAGAGTGAATTTGTGTTCACAGGAAGTACACAGGGTGTGTGTGTGTGTGGGGGGGTGGTACTTGTGATTGCCTGAACTCCACCATGGCTGTGGCCCCCGGATTGATTACCCTCCTTTCGGGGGTGAAAGAGAAGCACCAATGATCATGCACAGCGTGACATTAACACATACCAGCCATTAGCGAGGCTATAATTATTTCCGTAGGCTTCCTGTTGACCCCAGGCTTGGCAGTGGGTCCGCGCTTTCCGGAAACAAACTCGCATCCTCTCTTCCTCTGAGAATATCACTCTGTCTTATGTCTTTGAGGGACAGTAAGAGAGGTCGTGGGACACGGTGAGCAGCAGGTTTTGGGGGGGAGGGGTGAATCATGCTGATCTCGCTTTATGTCCGGACAGCCCGTCACGGAGCTGAGCTGCTCTGCCATCGGTAAACAAGTGTGAAACGGCGTTAGAGTACATCAGGTGCCATCAGCGTGGTCTGGATTGGGCTCATGCTGTTATGCCAGTGGGGGTCCGGTCATTAGATTTCAGTGTTACAGTCTTTGTTTTGTACCGGATGTTTGCATCCGTGCACTTTATACACCTCACTGTAGCCGCAAGAATTTCCCTGCGGGATAAATAAAGTATCAGTCTGATCCTATCTTATCTTATCCTAACCAGCTGCACGCGGTCCCCCTGGAGCTAGCAAGGTGATATCAATGAAACAGAGCGGAGGAGGTTTCTCACGGTTATGTTCCCAGCCCAGCCACAAAATTACCTTAAGTGGGGCCCCCATGCCGCGCAACCACGGGCTGGTGAATTAATTAGCCAGTGCACAGGGTTCTAGCAGTTAAAGCTTACTGCGCGGGGGTGGGAGGGTTACATCACGGGGATCGATTGGCCAAATTTAATGAGTCAAAATAACCTAAGCATTAATCCAGCCCCCTCCTGCCCCCCCCCCCCCCATATGGCAGGTCTGATCACATTACAGAGTTTTACTCCTTCACCAACTACCCCTCACCCCCCAAACCCTGGAGGGACTGGCAGACTCCATCTACAGCAATTCACGGCATCAGCCACTTTGGACTCACTGTTTCTAGGACGTTACACTTTTTATACCCTTTTTCAAAAAGGCATTGCTATTAAGAAAAAATGTTTATTAAGCTGGCGGCACGCGGAGGTGTTCGCTGGGTTTCTTGTCAGGCTACAAACTGGCCTTTAAGAATGCTTTTTTACTCCGGGAAAATCACTCCACCTGACGGCGCAGCAGGGACACCTTTCCCCCGCTGCCCAATCGGAGTTCTGCAAGTAGACGTAATACGTGTACAAACAGCTCGCAAACAGGGACATTGTGTTTCCTGTAATGCCACACTGCCTCTGAAGCCCCCCCACGCTGAAACAGACACGCCCCGCGGCAGAGTCTGTAGTGAGGCAGCCCCAGCGCAAAAGGGAAGTGGCCGGATCGGGGGCGGGACCCGGGATTTCACACAAACATCTCTTTTCACTCATTCTGTCCATCCCACTTGCCCTCAGCACACGTCTTTCCCATGGACTAGCTTGGGAAGGTGCTTCCCAAAACAGACACAAAGGATGCCGAACGGTCAACATGCCTCCGACCGCCACGCTGGAAGGAGAGGGTTAAATAAGCATGATTACGATTCGACACCCTGAACCGCGGCGTCCCGAATGGGCAGCTCACACCAAGTTGGGAGGTGAGGATGGGGGTAGTGGGGAGGCCGTCCCCAAACCCACATGCACCCAGGGTCAAGACAGGGCTCACAGCTGACACACTAGGCCCAGGAACAGGAGGGTGCGAATAACCATGAGATCTGTGAGATCCTCTAGGAACCATGAGATCTGTTCGGATCAGTGAGATCCTCTAGGAACCATGAAATCTGTTCAGATCAGTGAGATCCTCTAGGAACCATGAAATCTGTTCAGATCAGTGAGATCCTCTAGGAACCATGAAATCTGTTCGGATCAGTGAGATCCTCTCTGAGCTGTAAGATCTGTTCGGATCATTGAGATCCTCTTGGATCAGCGAGATCCTCTAACATGTGTGATATCCGTTCGGATCAGTGAGATCCTCTTGGATAAGTGAGATCCTCTCAGAGCAAAGCTCCCGCCACACCTGTACCTGTGCGTGGCGGGCAGCCAGCAGAGGCGGCTCACGCACCGAAAACATGGCCAGATTTACCAACAACCCCCTCCCCCACACACACACCGCGTCCCGTCGTCCCATAACAAATGGAAGCCCCGCCCACAAGGCCCACATAGAAATACACACACTGCCCCAGCACCCCTCCTTCACACAAACCAGTATGGCAAACACCCCCCCCCCACCCCACCCCCAAACACTGGCATTTCCCTGTAAAACAAATCGGCCCTGCTGAACAGGACAGGCCGGCTCTGTCCCGCTCACTCATCGGCAGAGCTGCCACATACAGCACGTAAACACCACTCGCGGCCTGATATGTAGTGAAACACGTACACATGGGGAGGGCCCTCAGAGGAGGACCCTAGGGGTTAGGGCACAGTCGTGGCCCCAAGGCCATGTTCAGCGCTGCCAGCCGCGTCTCAAAGACCTTTGGACTACAAGTTGGCCGTGCCGAGTGCATTGATAAGAATGACAACAAGACTGCGTATTGTTCTTTAGAATGACAAACAGCTAGCTGAGGGCCGTGCTCCCGGACCCGCCGGCCGCACTCAGACGTAGCCCAGCTCTGCCAACGGCTCTTTTTGTCCCGAGTCTCAATGCGTGACTTTTATTACCGTTTAATCTATGTTACTGCAGCCGCGGAAAGCAGATGTTTTCCTCCTATTGAAATAATGACAACCCCGGTGTCTCGTCACAGTGTAATCTGACTCACCAGCTAGCGCCGGGTAACCGTCCGAAGCGTAGTTAGGTGACTCGCCGTCTCGAAATTACCCCCATTGTGAGTGTGTGCATCCTGAGATGACCTGGCATGTAGCCCTGAGCGTCTCCTGCCCTGTACCCTGGGCAGCCAGCGATAGGTTCCCTGTCATCCGGCACCTGCTGTGTGGGATGGTGTGTGAGTCTGCAGCTTCAAAGCTACCAGGATGTTGGTTCTAATCCCATATGCCCGGCAAAGCGATCATATCTGCGCTGAGCTCGTTAAAAAGGTCCGTATCCCAGAAAACGTCTCAGGACTAACACCGCGCTCTGACCCCAAGCTTCACTAGGGTGAAACGGTGAGGGTTCTGAGGGGAACAGGCGGCCTTTTCTGTGGCTCCATCTTGGCTTCGCCCAGCACTGTTCTCAGATGTGTCTGTAAGTCTTACAGGAGAGTAGCATGCAATCAGAATGAACCAAAGAATTCCCACGTAACTGCATCTGTATGTAACTTGTATAATGGTCTAATAACGCATCACGCGCATAAATGGCATGGTAGATGTATGGCTGTCTGTCTGCCCCCCTTTCTTTCCCCCAACGTGGGCCCTGGACGTCGATAAATCACAGACTGAGGATCACTAATTCACCGGAACACATTTCTAGTCACCTTGGAAAAAAATCACAAAAACACAAGGAGACCATACACTAGCCACACACACACACACAGACACACACACAGACATACATACATAACTGCAGCCCCATTTACCAGCAGGAAAAGAAAAGGGAAAAATACAGCGCAGTGGCCCGTCCATGACCTTTATAGCCACCTTGTGGAGACACATAAATGTCTAACCAAGAAAATGTGACACTTAAGCCACAAAAAGCTACGCGTCCATCCACTGGTTATTTGGCAGCGTTACCCAAATGCGACATTCCACGTTTCTTCAGGAGAGAATCACTACATAAAGATATTTTACCAAAAAAACTCAAACCATGCATCCGACTCAAGCAAATCATTATGTGAATAATCTAATTACTGCATTATGTATGAATGCATAAATATATTAAAAACAAACTATACATGTACTTATTAAGTCACTCAATTTAGAAATGCTAAGGGGTAAACTAAGGGGTGCCATAAAGGGGGGGGGGGGGTAAGGGGCCCTTAAAAGTTTGCAACATAACTGGATTGGTCTGGTTTGTGGGGCCAATATGATATACTTTAATGGGACGCAAACTCTCTGGCCTAACAAAATTTTACATTTTCCTTCCAAACCCGCCTGCTATACGTCTAAATTCTTACAGCTACAGTTGTAGCTGATTATGCATATTAACAATATGCAGACACTCCTCTTCCAGGGTTGCACCAGTGTTGTTTTCTTTAACATTGTGCTGAACGTTACAGGACTTTAAGCCCACTTATTTCAGGATGGTATTCCAGGTGGGAAGCCACCGTAGCTCCAGCTGGAGTCTGGGAAAGTCCCGCTTGGCATGTTCAACATCGTTTAGTCTCAAGTCACCTCTGGATCAAGTTAGTCTCTGATAGGTGTCCATTGTATGTTATCGATAATATACAACTAAATACACCAGGACGTATGGGACTCAGGTGCTTATTTTGTGCAAACAGAGGAAACACTATATTCTCTCTAGCATCTCTTGATTATCTATTGTGAATAAAAATCACATAAACCATTAAAATCCCTAAAGGTTACAGGTTACACACAATGCAAAAGACGCCAGCTCTAATGCTGTGCATCTTGTTTGCTCTGTCAATCGCGGAAGCCCAAAGTACTTTAGCAGTTGGTGTTATGGTGTTACGGCTTGCCAGGAAATTCACAGTCCCCAGCTGTAATGAGAGAAGGGTCAGAGACACGATCCCATGTCCATACCGGTGTCAACACATCAGATTCTTTATCTTTTCAGTCAAAGTCTCGATGCTTTGAGTCCAGCAAGGAATAGGACCATTTCCAATGAGGAAACGGTCGGTAGCCTACAGCTGGGATTGGGCACTTTAGGGTGCCCTAAGGGTGCCCTGGGGTGCACTTTAGGGTGTGGGGTGTAGCCCGATTCTTAGCACCTCAGGTAAAGTGCCACCCTGCTACCCTGATCAATGGCCGACATTCTGTCCGTCCGTTTTCCTCCTGGTTTGACTTAGCTTCCTCTGTTTGCCACCTTATTTGTGATTATGTTTATTTTTTCCCATCTCTTATTTTTAATGATTACCTTTTGTTTATCATTCCTCTGTAAAGCGACCTTGGTTTGGTGAAAGGCGCTATATTGGTTAAAGTTGATGTTGCAACATCTCATCATACAGAAATCTACCGTCAAGTTAAATATTGATTTGCAATGGGTTTATTTTGGATTAAATCGTATCAGACATTCCCTACGGGTCTGGATCCTCCACCGTCACCTTACCTGACTCGCTGGCTTCGAGGAAGCCAGGAGTTCCAGCTGAAAGTGCACGATCTGTCCTCGTTTATTTTCATTTTCACACGATGCCACCTTACCCCGAAGTGTTTTTAACTAACAAAATGGGGGAACCCACATTCGTAACGCAACTAAAATCATTTGCATTACTTATTTTATTCCGAATTGTTCCCAGTCTTCTCGTAGATGATATGAGGAAATTGTCGGGGTCTTTTTTCCCCCCCAAATCATTAACTAGTTTCTATGGAAAAGTTTCACGGGGCTGCCGCTTTCGGTTAGCAGGCTACGCTCTGTTGTGACTGTAGTTGTTTTTCTCGTTACTCTCCGTAAAAGTTGCAGAACAGGTTACAGTACAGCGACTTAAAAAGCTACGTTTCCCCCCCTTTACTTTGCCAAGTAGAGTTCACGTTTAAAAGTCACAATCCAGATTTCCTCGTTTCATTTCCAGATAAAACCAATGCATTTCTTAGACGTCACGATCGCTGGCGTATTTCATAGTTATTTGTTGATTAGTGAGTCCCGGTTGCTCAATCAGATCCGAAGCAGCAAGCAGGAACCCCGTATTTTCGTGCGGCTCCGGCTGGCACCCTCGTAACTTTATACAGTGTTACCGATCGCCTTACCTTCCGCGGCCGGATCGCTTGCGGCTCCCACCAAAAGCACGGCAATCAGCAGGGAACTTCTCAGCGCCTCCATAGATTCTTCCACAAGCCGATCACTGCCTCATATTAAGCGCTGTCTGCCCCTCCTGTCCGACCCGTCTACGGCAATCGCTGAACTTCAGCTTTGCTGGAACGTCGGCGAGTGTTTACTGTTATCTGTTAGTTATTAACGAGGTACAGCGCGACTCGGATTTACCACGTCCCGGCTGAGATTGGTAGTAAAGATTGTCAGCGAGGCCTGGCTATAGGGGAGTGGCGCTGCGCCGTCCCGACCCCGCCTCGCCGGAGTCGCCGCAAAGTCACCGAGTGACGCTTTGTCCAAGTCAGCGGCTATCAGCATACCCAGAAACTTTTTAAAATGGATACTGTCACTGTCACTATTTCATAAAGTGAAAATTCCGAAAGTGGACACCGCTCAAAACTTTTCAAATATTTAACACTTTAGGTTGCACCTATTGAAATTACGTTACAAACAAAATAAATGCAAGGGTAATAAGACGTATGTGCAAAAGTGTGAGATCTGAAATAAAAACTGGCCTGGAGGGCTTCTCACTGTTGCGAGCAGCCGGACGGGCGAAGAATGCCCCCCATTCATGCGGGACGCACCCGCCCGCTCCCCCCGCAGCCCACGGCTCGCAGCTCACCGCCGCGGCGCTCAGAAATGCGCCTGTTTTTCTGCGCTCCCATGGCAAATATGAAATCATTAACTATTTCGAATCAGCCTTTTCCACCATCATATATATGATTATTGCATTCATTCTATTCACATTGTCCAGTGGCTTTCTGCTCCCCTGTCTTGCAGAAGGCAATTTTTTTGGATAATTCTTTTGCTGTATATCAGCATATACGTATTGATTTGCTGGTCTTCGGGGTCACTGGTCACTCCTGGCCTGCGCTTTACCCCTTAGCACCTCATAAATGGTGTCAGCTTTATCCTAGCGGATGGCATCTATTAAGCGTAACGCTTTCATCGTGCTCGCTAATAATGCAGCATCCTGTAGATACTGTTTCTCCCAGTTGACACGCTGGTAAGCTGAACCCCGCTGCCCCTTCAGGCTAATCTCCAGTTTTGGAGCTGACACATCTTCCTGGGGGCCGGTGCGGGATGTACACGCTACCCGGGGGAGTTATATCTCCAGCATGGGCGTACATTTCATTTAACAGTAGGGGGGGACAATAAATAAACATTTCTCATGAGCAATTTTTGAAGGGGACACGTATAATACAGTCAAATTGTACTTATAAAGATATGTCCCCACA
>JAODKL010000045.1:7021588-7033566 GCA_026780765.1 Petrocephalus schoutedeni | reverse complement strand
GCCCCCCATCCTGGGTTGTTCCCTGCCTCGTGCCCGTAGCTTCCAGGATAGGCTCCGGACCCCCCGCGACCCTGAACGGATAAGCGGGTTGGAAAATCTATCTTCTAATTCCTTATGGTAGTCAGAGTCACAGTGGAACCTGGTTCCAACCCCCGACATCAGCTACAAGCCTGACTAGTAGTGGTTAAGATGGATGGATGGATATTTGCCATGATGTCAATGAATGTGTTTTTAAATCTGATTTGACCATTTCTGTGGCATTTAAGCATTTTGTTCAAACTAACATTGTTCAAACATTTTTCGTTCCAAGTGATATTTTATTAGGCTTAATAAAGCAAAAAATAAAACAACTGATAATAAATATGAGTGAACATTTTTATCTTGCCTGTTTAAGCCTTTCGTTTAAAAGGCTTTTGGTGCCGCTCGGGTTCACATCCTGGGTACCTAAAACCTCAGAACACAAGTCGGCAGATCTCTGGCGCTAGGCGCTGACCCTGGCGATGAAGGTGCTGGACACAGCGCTGGAGAGCGTCAGGCTCACAAAACTGACGCCCAGCATGGTTTTTTCTGTTGTGATATGGATGCCAAACACTGCAGGGCCTTGTCTGGTGGCAGAACAGACCATGGACCTTTCCATCTCTTTCATAAGCTAATACAATCAAAATTTATCCCATAAAAATATTTATAAAAATGAAATATTTATGCATACAGTGCATTTGTATTTAATATGATCTAAGATTTTAAGGCTAAAGATCATTTATATTAGTAATATGCCTTTGTAGAAGCACTATCTATTTGAAAGAGATTTATTTGGTACAAACACACACATATGTATAGCAAACATCCGCTCATCAAAATAGGTAGCTAAACGTGTATTGTTTTGTATAAAGCATTTCTGTAAGCAGGGGTTGACTAGTTGACAAATATGTCATATTACAAATGCATGTTATTTTCCGAAAAGGAGAGTGGCAGCGTTGTGCCGCTGGGTGCTGACTCCGGCGATGAAGGTGCAGGGGATGATGGTGCTCAGCGCGAGGTTGGACACGCACAAGGTGCGCTGGATGCCCGTGGTCATGACATACTGGCCGCGCGCTGTGACGAAGTACCTGGAGCCGAGGTAGGACAGGAACACCAGAGCCAGGAAGAGGATCATAACCGCCACCTTCAACACCCCGTCCTGCCTCACCTGCGTCATCTCAGACCCATTCCCCCTCATCCTCTTCACATGAGTGAATAAATGTAGCATCAGTGCTCCGCTAGACAACAACATCAGAGTGACCGCGAGCACCAGTGACACATATTTCAGGCATATCTTCACCACAAGCACATTACTGGGAAGCGCGATACTGGAGCAATTCCCCCCGGTGTATTGAGGGGCTCCACTGGAGCTCCCCTGCCACAATACATCTATGACACTTGTAGCTAGAGACCACGCATATCCAAAAAGCAGAGTAACTGCCGCCACCAAGGGGAAGCGGCTCTTAAGCCAGAGCAAGACGGCGTTGCTGTGAGGCACCACCCTGAAGTAGAAGAAGATGCAGGTGATGGTGATGCCCCACTTTGGGAGCCCTTCACTCAGCTCCCACAAGAAGCTAAGCACCAGCGGGGGGCAGGAGGTCCAGCTCAGCAGCAGGACCATGACCAGGTTCATGATTCCAGTGACCAGGTTCCCCACGGAGGTAGCAGTCAGTATCACACCGATAGTCTGGAGGGGCTTTTTGAAATGGCACTGAATTACATTGCTGATGATGATTAGTGAATTAGCGAAGAGTCCTGGCACAGAAAGCACAACAGCGACTATGAGCATAAAGTCAGCCATGGCTCCTACGGGGATCTGGCGGGGGCAGGCGCAGTCCGCATCAGTACCGGCCCTCGCTATGCGGAGGGCACATTCCCTGTCGCAGAAAGACAATGCCCTTCAGGATTTCTGAAAGGAAACCACTGCGTTATTTGCCTTTGACGGCCTGGGTTCTAGAACCTAATTTTTATTTGAATGTTTCACATTGTAGATGTAATTCAAATCTCTAGGTACCATTCCGTGAATATATTAGTGCTATAGAGAATTCCTTGGATTGTACAGTGGACCAGGCAAATCATCAATATGAAGTGCAGACTTGGAAAAAGGTCACAAATATGAGTTTTAGCCTCCAGTGTTTACAGCTGAGTCTCCCAAAAACTTTATAGGATAAACACCTAACTCAAAGACTATAGAGACCAGGCTTTGAGGAGCAGAAATATAATAAATATACATTTACATAATTCATAATTGATAAATAGCACTGGGCACTTGCTTTTGTATTGAACAAGCAGACTGCTCTAAATAATACTGAAATAATCACGCACGGTTACCCATAATCCCTTGGAAAATTTTAGCTTGCAAAATCAATAGTTAGATTACCAGTAGCAGGGCCAGATGACCGAAGCACTTTATCATTAATCAATGGTATGAAAGGCAAACAGCAGTAATACTGACCTTCCTCTAGGAGAGAGAGAGTCGTGTTGTGGTGAGGTGAATCAGCTGGGGCTTATGGGAACGGCTCTAAGAAGCTTCACAGCTTCTGAATATGTATGATTTACAGGTAATGAAAAGTACCGAGCAGTGGCTTAGTCCACGTGATGCTTGTAAGGCAGGTGAGACTCTGGAGGGGTATGAGAATTTACTCATAATGATCTATGTGTATATATAAGTGCCTGAGTGTGCTTAAGATTGTTATTTCTGTATACATTTTGTAATTAAGGTCCTACAAGTCAAATTAAGGTGAACGTGGTTAATTATCACTGTTAACACACCACATGGTGTACGACAATCAAATGTGTCCTCTGCATTTAATCCATATGTGACATAGCAGTGAGCGGCTAATTCAGCACCCGGGGAACAGTACCTTGTTGGTCGGGGATTCAAACCAGCAATCTTATAATCACAAGTGCACTTCCCTAACCAGTAGGCCAGCACTGCCCCCAAGGGGGAGTGAGGATGGTGGCCGGCTACTTAGCCAATTAAGGCACGCGGCACTTTATATATCATCCCAGACAAAAAGGAGGGGTCAGTGGCGTGTGTCTCACCTGCGTGTGCACCTAATTTTGTGTGTATTCTTTTGTTTTTGTGGGGTCTCGGATTAGGATGGCACACCTTCACCAGTGCCAAACTGCCTGCAAGCGGAAAGCAGTGAACATTTATTTTGAATACAATTTAATTACCACTTCACTGGATAGTGTAAATTTGGTAGATCTGTGCTGATACAAGAGAAATGATTTACGGGTCCGATCATGCTTAGCCATGCTTATGATGTGAATCGGAAGGACATCACCTCATCAACGTAGCATCATGGTGACTCCCATGTGAATGGAGAAGAGGCCGCTAGGTGCTAGCAGCTGCCTACCCAGGCCTGCCGTTTGCATAAAAACGCCGGCGGTAATAACCCAGGTGGCGGCAGATCGGCTTGCCAGTGCCGCGGTTTCTGCAGATGTCCCGGCTTCGCTTCAGTTTCATGGAGAATATTTTCTGTTGTTATAGAGCATAGAGTAAAATTACATGATAGAAATTGTTGCATCCAAATTAGATCTATGTGTTGACTTTGTTTACTGGACACCTAGCAACTGGATGGTTTGTTCTACATGCACTTTTTAAGTTCACCTTGTCATCACATTGTCATCAGCAGCTGTGTACATGGACATAGTGAGTTAATGGGCGAGAACTGTGCTTTGTAGTCATTTAATTACCATTTATGTATCAAGTACTTTTTTTTATGAATTTCCATTTTATTTTAATGAGTAGATTACACAGCTTACAACAAATTTACAACACAGATCTACAACAAAAGCAGGAAGAGCATCGTGGTGAGTTTTCGCCATCATCGCGCCCCCGAAATGCCAGCTCCTAATCACCCAATCATTTAGTCGCATTAATCAACCTTTTCAGAATCTCAATTCTTCAACATGTCCTGATGCTTGGCTAACTGGAGACACGCGCCTCCGGCAATCAAGCTGTCAATGCTCACTAAGGTCGCCACTGCAGAATAACAAAAAAACAGGGCTGCTCTATAGGTGACAAAGGCGGCCGCCTAGGGCGCCAACTTCTTAGGGGACGCCAAAGCCAGTTTCACACAAATTATGTAGGTGACGCTCTGCTAGGGTGCCAGATCTGCTGGGACCGGGACTCATATTGAAAATATCATTATTATAAGCTTCTTACACATTCTCAGTGGCTGTCACTTAAATTCTTGATATTGATAACTTAAATGAATTTCTCCTGACTGGCTATCAGACTGCCACTGATTAAATTTGCAGAGAGAGTAGTGACAAAAAAAATCAATATAAACTTTATTAAAGAATATTCAGAAAATCATCTTGTGCCCCACAGTTTCAGAATCACTGATCTGTAACCTGGAACGTCAGCACAAAGATACACGGAATAGGTAGCAGATGCGTTTACAATTTGGTGGCTGCAGCCTCCGTTTTTCGACTGCCCTCTGTCATGCAGTTCCAATTTTGGACTGATTTTCGGATGTAGATTTTCATCCATATGTTTTTGTGAAGTCATAAGATCCATCAAAGAGAAGAGTAAATAGAGTAGCAATACCAGCTATTCTGTTCATAAGGTTAAGCCCAATCACTTTATCCTTCCCTTTTTGTCACCAAGCACCATTGCTTCAATTCAGATGTCTCACAAATTGATCACTTCCATAAATTACTTTTAGAGTTATATTGTTCACAAGACCAAGAATCGCCTACAGCTGCCGATGATTCCTTTCTTTGCTGCCATGCAGCGCTGCTGCTTCATTTTGGGGCAATTTGTCTGAAAATGTCGTAACATGTTCCATCATATCACCCTTTGACGTGTCGTCTGCTCTCACCCTGTCGTTTGCTGCCACTAGGCGGCTTGCTTTAATTTTCGGGGAATCTGTCTCAAAATGTAATCAGTTCCAGATCACCCATACAATGCCTCTGCAAAATCTGAAAAAGATCCTAAAACAAACGGGTTTCGAGCGGCGGCGGAGGACCGGCCCAAAAATAAATGTCTTCCCCGTCAGGGAAACAATAATACCGCAGATGCTTGGAAGATACTGAGACATTTGGTGACATCTAGTGGTGACGACGCTGGAAGTGCAGGACAGTACTTTGAATTAACATGGAATATGGACAGCTATCCATAGTTGTACGACCGCACTGGTGGAAATGCTGGTGTGCTGCCAAACAGACGCTGTATTTCGACATAGTATTAATTAATAATATATTTAAAGCATAACGCCTTCTTCCTTATAATATTACTAAACGCGTAAAAATTGCCATTGCGACACCTTAGTTACGCAAATCAAAGCCTATTTTCTCACCCGGAGCTCTCCCGTTTGTAACAGCACAAATAATTATTTAATCTATTATAGTTATTAGATGTGTCGACGTACAATAAATCTTCTCATGAGCAACTAGTTTAAGGTAGCCTTAGTGGCATAAAAGGTTTGAACCAATCGATTAGTTAGTCGAGGTTTTTTATGGATTGTTCGAAGTAAGTATAAACGTCTCTGCATCATGTGTGGATCATGCAATTTCGAAGTTAATTTACAAAAATAACCTTGCAGAACACGGATTCAATGCCTAATGAAATGCACTAATAAAAATATTACTTGCATATTTACAATTTGACCGAACACAGAAAGCAGACTGCACAGAATCAGGCATTTTCCCAGACGCAACCCTTTTGTTTCTTCCGAACTACCCAAAGCAGCTTATCCACGTCATTTGCGGCGTCGCTGCGAGGACATTACGCGCGTCTTATCCATCTGACCATCCCGATCCGCAGATTCGCTCCGCATCCATCCCTGTAGTTCGCCGTACGAGAACAGGGCTCCCTCAATAGTGCCGCGCATCCCAAAAAAAATATGAACACGGTATACCGCCATTTCTAACGGCGATATAACTTAGAGCCTGCATCAAACATCAGTTTCTACAGTGAGGTGCGGGGTTTAGAAAGGAAAGTCACTCGGCGGGATGTGAGGAATCTGCCGCGGCGAAACGCCGGCGGGGAATCGCAGTGACTGATGGCGAACAGGCGAGGCTCGCAGGTTAGTGCGCGATGGCCGCTCGGACCATTTTATTATTTTTATTGTCGCGAGTAGCTGTTGCACGGCCGTTTCGGAGCGAGCTGCTTTTGGCGGGATATTTCCGCCGCCGAAACGTCCCGCTTGACGGCGTAAGGCTGCCCGCTTTGCTTTAGCGTAGCCTTGTGTTTTGTCCGTACGGTTAAGGCCTCCGGCGAAGCGGCGGGCTCGGAGTTTCGGGTGAGGCGGCCGGCGAAGCGCTCGGGGGGCGGCGCGGGAGGCGCCAGCTGCCCGCCTCTGGCCGGAGCCGCACCGCGGACCTCGTTAGGGCCGTATTTGCTGCGGTCGGCCCGGTGCGTCACCTCTCGGCTCCCGCGAAACGGCGGCAAGGCTGCAGTCCGGGCAGGCGGAGCGGGACTCGGCTGCCGCCTCGGACGCGGTGTGCGCCGTGCGCCTCCGCCGGTCCCGACATGCTCACCCACCGGTGCGCTGGCGAGAACAAGCCGCCAAAGTGCCGGAGCGGAGAGCGCTTGGTTCGCGGCCCGTCGCGGGTCCGTCCGGCCGGCCGGTCGCTTTGTTAGTCGCTTCCCGGGAGGGTCCGCGCCGGGCGCCCGAGCGACCCTGCACCCGGCGGTCTGTCAGTCCGGCCTCCGAGCGCCGCGGGGTGGAAAGGCGGGCTGTGGCCCCGCACGTACCCGCCCGCCTCCGAGCAGCCTTCCCGCGTTCGGGGGGCCGGAGCGGGCGCCGCTGGGAGTAACTGCTGTCCTGTTCCTGCCCCCTTCCCAGTGACAACATGGATCCTGACAGTGGGGTGGAAGCGCAGCGAGCTGTCAGCCTGCAGTGGAAGAGCTACAAGCTGATTCAGGACCCGGCCATCCGCAGGGTCGCCCAGAAAGTCTACCGCTACGATGGGGCGCACTTCAGCGTGCCGGTCAGTGGGGCGCCGCGGGCCGCCGGGGCTCCGCTTCCCGGGAACACGCCGCTAGTGGCTCTGCGCTCCACGCGTTATGGCATCTAAACTGCGATTCACCTGTATATGATTTCGTAGGATTTTGTGATCGTTTGCATCCGTGTAAAGTAGAAGACATCAGATGGGTTTTTGTTTTGTTTTGTTTTCTAAGAGAGTTCCTTTGAAAAGCTGAGCTGTGTGTGTGTTTGGGACCTATTGTCAGCGCGAAGTGGATCTGACCTGTCAGCCCTGCTAGTTTAGCCAGACTTGGCAAGCAGGAGTGTTCTTTTTGATACTGTAGGCAGTGGACATCAATAAGCTTTAGGCTGGTGTAATAAGCATCTAGAGATCTGTGGCGAAGAGTAGGGAAAATATCAAAAATAGTTTGCCCAGCAGCGGCTGTCACTGATAAACAAAGTACTTAAATTTGTCCTCTGTATTTTGTAAGTGCTGGTCTTGCTGCTTTGTCACTTACCTGTGTGCATGAGAGGGACTGAAACCCACCTGTCTGTCGGCTTTCTGGTGCTTCGCTCCCTCGTGCGAGACACGGAGCGGAGTTTGCGTGTTCCGTTTGTGACTGACACCTCTGCCTGCCGTAGGACTCGGGGTTCCCCCCAGTGGGGGATCTGCGAGACCCCCGACCCCGCAGGATCTGGTCCAAACGTGCAGAGCTGTCCCTGCCGGTGCCCAGGTTTAAGGTCTGTCCTGACCCCCCACTCCCACCCTCCTCGCCAGTCGTGCCCAGAGTGAGGGACTCGCACATAATGACACTCCCTGTCTCACTGAACAGCTGGACGAGTTCTACGTGGGTCCGATCCCGCTGAAGGAAGTGACCTTCGCACACCTTAACGACAACATCCGGGAGCCCTTCTTGGCGGAGATGTGCTCCAAATTCGGCGAGGTGGAAGAGATGGAGATTCTGTTCCACCCCAAGACACGCAAGCACTTGGGCCTGGCCCGCGTTCTCTTCACCAGCACCAGGGGCGCCAAGGACACAGTCAAGCACCTGCACAACACTTCTGTGATGGGCAACATCGTCCACGCACAGCTGGACATCAGAGGTGCTCCCTCCATCAGCGACCCTCTTTTGTGTCTGACCTCTTTATGCGCATGCTTCTGTCGTCTGCATGACATTTTACCTCTGTGCTCTCCTGCGGGTCAGGTAGATCCAGCCACTGTGCAGTTAATTTCTTGTCAACATCCTTTGTGTTGTGTGTCTGTTGGTGGATAGATTTATTTTTGTTTGAGGTCAAAGTTTGGTGATACTTTGGAGACTTTGGGTCAGAGCTGAGCGAGTAATGAGCCTTTATGGGTTTTAATTATGGATAGGGCATGTCAGTTAAAACTGAAAAGGTGTTATTGAGTGGCGCAAAGCCATAAGGACCTTTCATGCTGCCAGGAATGCTGCGCATGTTCGACTGTATTACAGACTTGGTTAAGTGGTGCAGTTGTTTTAATCATGTCTCCATCTCGACCTGGTGTTTAAAGTATTCCTTATATTTTAGATTGAGTGGATTGGGAATCTGTGTTGAGGTTTGGAAGGTCATGGGTTTGAATCCCCTGGAAGGCAGAGTAATGCTATCACTGTCGGGCCATTGAGCAAAATCCCTTAACCCTAAAAACTGCTGCAGGGATGCCGGATGCTGGCTGACCCTGTGCTCTGAGCCCAAGCTTTCCTCACATGTACGTCCCTTTGGGCAAGGATCTGCTGAATACATAAATGCAAATGTATGTGCTTGGAAACCCAGTGGTGAAGCAGCGCGTGCTAGCGACGTGCGGATTTGCTGAGGTGTTTCATAAGCACAGAAAGCTGTTTGTTTGTCTTTTTTCCCTGGTGGGGGCAGGCCCACACGGCACAGCTGAGCTCGGAAGGACCCGACCTCGCATTGTCCGGTGCACTGTGGCATGTTAAGGCTTTTCTCTGTTCCCTCCCCCTGATGTTTCCCTCCTCCTCCCCCTCCATGCTCAGGCCAGCAGAGGATGAAGTATTACGACTTGATAGTGAATGGTACCTACACCCCTCAGACCGTCCCCACTGGGGGGAAGGCCCTGTCTGAGAAGTGCCCGCCTTCTGCACCCGCCAACCCCGACACGGTAAGGGAGAAGGCGCCCCCTCATGGCCTTTCGCAGTATTACGTAGAGAAGTGTCTGCTTGCAATCGTTCATCCCTGGCCCTCCCACCCCACAGTCGTCTGACGTCCGGCGCAGGCTCTCCGCGGACTTCATGGGTTCGGGGGTGCCCCCCCTCACCCCAGGCAGCACCACGCCTTGTTCAGTCGATACCGGTTTCAGCGAGCCGCGCCTGGACACGCCTCCTTCCTCCTTGGGAGGGCCCTTCACCCCGGGTTCCTCTGCATCTTCCCAGGGTGGGGGCACGCCCTACACTCCTCGCTCTGGGACTCCCTTCTCCCAGGACTCGGCCTACAGCGGCAGGTCTGTGTGAAGCGAAGCTGGTTTCGTGCATGCCAGATGCATAAGCTGCTGGATTCCTGTACAGGCCATTGGCTGCTGTAGTTAATGTGGACAGCGCCATCTATTGGCAGTCCTCCTGCTTCTATTGGCCTCTTATATCCATATTGTGAAGGTGGTTGGTGGGTCAGGAGTATGTAACAGACCAATTTAAGGGCCCTGTCTCTGTCTTGCAGGCATGGGAGTCTGGGTTACGGTGGAGCTGGTGGCGCTCTGAGCAGTAGTTACCCTCCTCAGGACATGCTGCCCTCCTCCTCCTGCTCCTCCTCCGCTGTCTCCTCCTCTTCCTCCATTGGGGGATACAAGGCCTCCCGCTACCTTGAGGAAATGCACGCGCCTCCCCAGGAGGGGCCCCCGTACCACTGGGGTCGCCCCCCTTACTCCCTGCCTGTGTCATACCGCCCCAACGAGCCGCCTCCTTTCCCCGCCTACCACAATGCGGGGGGCGGAGGACAGCATTTGCCCCTCCACCCCCCGCTTCCTCCTCCTCCTCCGGCATCCCAGTACGAGGCCCCCATGATCCTGGAGAGGGATCGGGAGCGAGAGAGGGACCGGGACAGAGATCGGGACTCGGTGGGCCGGCATGCGGCCGGGGTCGGCTCCCGACGCTCCTCCTACCACCACCCGGCGCCGGAGGCCAGCGTGCCGTCCAAGTCGTCCTCCTATCATTCCCATCACCATCACCACCACTCCGAGCGGCGGGACGAGAGGGGCTACCGCAGCGGGAGCAGCGGGGGCAGCTCCGGCTCACGCTCCGGAGACCACGGCCACCAGCGGCACCGCAACCACCACCATTCCCACAACCACCACGGCGGCGGGGGCGGCCGGCGCAGGGGCAGCCGGGACCGGGAGCGGGACAGGGAGCGCGAGCGGGACGGCGACTTCCCCAGCAGTTCGGACCTGCGCTACGCCCCCGCCGGCGCCGGCTCGGGTCGCCCGGCCACGCCCATGTCCTCCAACAGCCTGTCCCCACTTCCCTCCTCCTTCTCGTACACGTCGAAAGACACGCCGCTTCACGAGCAGGAGCCAGGCTCAGCGTACCGGCCGCCGGGGAGGGAGCGCGGAGCGGCGGGCGATAAGGACTACCGCCATCAGACCCCCGTCGCCCCGCCGCCGCCCCCGCCGCCACCCCCTCTCCCCCCGGCGTCGGTCATTGCGGCAGCGGTCGCCGAGAGCTATGGGCCTACCGGCTACGACCACGAGAGCCCCCCGCCGGAGGAGCAGTGGGCCAAGCTGAAGCGTCGGCCCAGCACCCCGCCTCTGCCTCCTCAGACATCCCTCTCCTCCAAGCCCGTCCCATCCTCTCCTGTCCATCCCTCCATCACCTCCTCCTCCTCGCCGTCCTCCACCTCCGTTCCCCTCCACGGGCCGCCACTGTCTCCCCCCAGCCCCGGCCCCGACCGCAATTCCTCGTCCCCTGAGCCAGACTCCACCAATGAGAGCCTGCCATTCGTCTACCATAGCAGTAGCCTGGACTCTCGCATCGAGATGCTCCTGAAGGAGCAAAAAGCCAAGTTCTCCTTCTTGGCGTCAGATGACGAGGACGAGGAGAAGAGGGAGGAGAAGCGGGCCGACATGGAGGAAGCCCGTGCCGGGGGGGCCTCTGCAGACGGTGCCGACGAGGGGGTCGCTGAGAGTCAGGTGAAGGAGGGTGGCGGCGAGGAGCGAGACCGGCGCAGGAGGCGCGAGGGGAGCGGGGGGCCGAGTGAAGCAGACGGAGGCCGGGCGCGCCGAAAGGCGGAGCGGGAGAGAGATCGGGAAGGGCGCCGGAGGAGGCCGAGGAAGGAGGCCGGAGGCGAAGGCAGGAGGAGCCCGGCAGTGGTTACCGCCCCCTCCTCCACCTCCTCAGCTCACTCGCCTCCCCCAGAGGCCGCCTCGAGTCAGCCGGGCCCCGACCAAGAAGAGGACCCCAGCTCTGGGTCAGCTGACCCCCGAAAAAGACATGGAGCACACACGCCCCCCACACTCAATGGACAGGGCCAGGTAAGGCACAGCCGTGCCATGAGTGTTGGTGTCCATGGTGCTGCCTGGGGATGTGGGCCCATAAAGAGTCTTTATCCATACCGGGGTTGCGTTTGGGTTGACCTTCGAATTAGTGTCGCGCTGACGTTAATGTTAGAATGACATTGAAGGGGCACTTTTGCACCCTCTAGTGGTGATTGTGAGAAAAGTGACATCTCTGTCCAGGGCCTCGCTAAAGCAGTGTGCCGTCTGCTGCCTCCTCTCCCCAGGCCTCTCCCCGCTCCTCCGGTGAGGACATGGAGATTTCAGATGAAGACGAAAATCCAGCAGCATCTGGCGCGTCTCACCACGCCGCCCTTCCCTCCTCGTCCTCCTCACCCACCCCTTCGTCTCAGTCCGCCCCACCCTCCCAGACCCCCGACCCCTCCTCTTCTCCCCCTCCCCTCTCCGAGTCGACGCAGCACTTCGGCAATGTCCTGCCCCCGCCCATCCCCTCGTACCCGCCCCACCTGCCCCCGCCGCCGCACGGCTTCTCCCTGCAGCCCCCCCCTCCCCCGGGGCTG
>JAODKL010000045.1:6991117-7005835 GCA_026780765.1 Petrocephalus schoutedeni | reverse complement strand
GGGTTAATCACAAAGAAAACTAACATGACAGGTGGGGACTGAACAAGCAGAGGAGCACTAAAAATGCATGCACTAACACACATGGCCGACTGAGGAAAAAGGGCAGGGACAGACACATATTTACACATGGATAACAAGGGCTAACAGGGGGCAGGTGTGGGCTGTTACACACAGACTAGGGGCACGAGGAGCAGGTAAGATCAATCAACAGATACAGAGAGGTTAAAATACCAAGAACATTTTAAACAAGGAAAACTGAACATACTACAAACAGGGAACAAGGGAAAACAAGGGACTGTAACTGAAATATACCAGCACATAATAAACCAAGAAAAGCACACAATAAGTGTTAACTAATAACTAACTAGTTAACAAGGGACAAAATCAAACTCAATCCCACAACATAAGGGGAGTCTGGACAACATCCGACCACTTAGCCCAGGGGTTGTCACACAATGACACACTGGGGAGCTAAGGACAGGCACTTAAATACACAAATAACAAGGAATGAGTGTGGGTCATTACTGAGTGCACAAATAAAGAGGGAACAAACATAATGAAGGGGGAGGACAGGGGCCGATTCTGACAGCTGTTCCGGTCCATCTTTAACCCATTTAATCTCACCTGCAACAATTGTTGTTAACATAACCAACATGAAATGGAAAAATGTGTTAGGGAGGTCTAATGAGTACAGTACCCAGCAAACAGCAATATATCCTTAGGCCGTCTTCTTATGGTCTGGCTCACGTCCTCAAAGGCCGTCCTTAGGACATCCAAATGGAAAGTTTTTTTTAACGTCCTGAGGGCCTCTAGAGCAGCGGTCCTCAACCACCGGGCCATGGACTACTACCAAACCATGACTCATTTGATACCAGGCCACATAGAAAAAAAAAACTTTATTTCCATTATATTCACTGTCATTTTGAAAAATGTCCACATCATCTCCCCACCACTTCCGCCTGTTACTCACAGTTTTGATCACAGAATCGGTGACATAGGGCAGCCCTGGTGGAGTCCAACACCCACTGGGAAGGAGTCCGACTTACTGCTGCCAATGCGAACCAAACTCTCACTCCATTTGTACCGGGATCTGATGGCCCACAACAATGAGCCCGACCGAAAGTCCTTCTCCATAGCCTCACCAAACTCCTCCCACACCCGTGTTTTTGGTTCAGCAACTGCCAGAGCTGCTTCCCGCTTGGCCTGCTGGTACCCGTCTGCTGCTTCTAGAGTCCCATGGGCTAACCAAGCCCTGAAGACCTCCTTCTTCAGGCTGACAGCTCCCTTTACCGCTGGTGTCCACCACCAGGTTTGGGGGCTGTCACCACAACTAGCACCAACAACCTTACGACCACAGCTCCGCACCGCTACCTCAGCAACGGAGTCCCGGAACATGGCTCATTCAGGCTCCATGTCCCCTGACTCCCTCGGGAGAGAAGAAAAGTTTGATGCTATTGCATTAGGTTCCTTAAAGACAGAATGAGCTGGATTTGTGCCAAAACCTGTTTTGTAATATTAAGTGTTGCATGAATTGCATTTAAAGCTAGACAACTGTTATGGTGGAGTATGATGGAAAGAGGAACGATTCAAGGTGCGGCTTACAAAAATGGGGATTTTATTACGAACAGGCTAACAAACAGGAAACAAAGGGGCCGTGAGGGGTCAAACCAAGACAGGAAGGAAACAAGAACTGCTAGGCTATAGCTAACATGAGGGAAAACAAACACTAAATACATTTTGGGGAAACACAAGCAGGAAAATCACACAGGAGCTAAGTAGGGAGCAACACAGGAACAAACACAATGACCCACTGGGGACCTAAGGACAGGCACTTAAATACACAAATAACAAGGAACAAGTGTTGGTCATTACTAAGTGCACAAACACTTACAGACCAGGGGCAATAGATAACAGGTGAGGGTAATTAACAGACACAAGAGACCAAAACATTACAAATTCAAGTGGAACAAAACATTACCACAAAACCAGACACAGGCTGAGAACACCAGAAACAAAGAACAGAGATTTTTACAGAAATACAAGGACAGAACCTGAGGGAGAAACAAAACCCAAAATGTCTAACAAAGTTGAGGATGACCAGCCTCAGACTCCCGGCAAAGAGAAGCACAGTTCTCAACTGCATGTTTAGCCCATTCCAACACACAGTGGCCCGGGGAGCAGGGGAACACACTAGGAATAGAACAGACCCGGGAAACAATGGCTGATGGAATGGCCAGGGACACCTGCTGGCCAAACAGGGATATGATGGACTGAACAGGGCAAGACAGGGTCCAGTCCTGACAGCACTTATATAATACATTTCATACAGAGAGTAAATTCAAAGTAGTTATTTCACTGACAAGGCAGAGGGATATGGCATCACTTTGTATAATGTTTACAATGCAGATCATTGACATTAGATCTGGTAATTAGAAAAGTGATTTAGTGCTTAGTCTACACATGTGAATCAGAAGTCTAAATTTGATTACGCTTGTTACGCTGTCATTAACATTTGATTATATCAGAAGTAAACCTATCAACCCTAAGAAAAAAGTGAATGATGAGCCATTATTCCCATCACTATAAGAGGACGTCAAGATATACGTTTTCCCTGTGTGGATATACAGACAAATTTCTAATGCTGTCTGTGCTATTGACTGGATGCACATTGCAATACAAAAGAAAAGCGCTTGCAGAGAATAAAGCTGCTTTTGTAATTTGGAGAGGTGGGTGTGTGTGATTATTTAACCCCTTTGGAGTGTTAATATCCCCCATGTGAAAATGCCTACCGTTTCCAGATGCTCTGGGGTCAGATTGACCCCAAACACTGCCTACGGGTATGCCAGAGTTTGTGCATATATACATTTTCCTTTGATGAAGATTTACACTTACTACTCACAAGAGACAGTGGTTACCCACTTAAGCACTATTGTGGCTATTAGCTCCATTTCACCAACAACTTTGAGGCGTATTGAGTGTTCAACTGACCACATGAACAGCCATTCCACTTTTGTTTTCTCCAGACACTATAAAGTCTGCATTTCATATACTTAGGAATTAATTTTCCCCTTTTGTTGTCTTGGTTTTCACAAGGTTTAATAAATCTGACTTTTACTGTTCATACGAACATCAAGTTTTTGTACAAGCAAATGCTCTTCCGGATGAACGTAGAAACATTTTTTTATAAATGAGCCCCTTAGTAACAGAATTTATTGCTTGCATAAAGATGGGCCCCCGGTGCAGGCAGCACAGCAGTGGACATGTAGCTCCACGTCCTGACGACAACCTGCCCAGGAAGCATTGAGGCCACTGTAATGTCTTCCGGAGATCAAAGTGACCCACCCCAGGGGGGTCAGGATGCTCTTCCTCAGGAAGTGGGGATCCAATAACTGCCAGAGCACCTGGCCCGGGACTGTACCCACCAACAGACAGTAGAGGAAGCCACTGCACTCCACAAGGCTGACCCACTAGGAACAGAGGGAATTCACTGTGAAACCAGGATCGGTGACCACCTGCCATTCAGGTCTCTGTCCCTGCCGGAGCCAAGCCAACAGTTCCCTGCCCTCAAAGGCTAAGGCCAGGTGTAACACTGTGGTCTCTTCCAACCATGTATTGCACTGGGCTAAGTGGTCCAGCTGGGCCTCGAACATCTCCCAGGGACCCTCTTGTACTTGGGGCGGTGGGTGACCTGGGCTGGTGAAGGGGCTGCTGGCTGGCTATGCCCCTGGGCTGTGAAAGCCCACTGTCCACTTCAGAGGCCGTTGCTCCATTCCTTCTGCTTCAAGGGCCCCAGGCCTCCTTAGCTGCTGCAGATGTTGTCATCATGGTCCCGAGGCTTGCCATCTCTGATTTCAATGCACAACAAAGTCACAATCAAGAAGCACTCTTCTTTAAAATTAAGCTATGGGGATGAAGTTTCATATTTCCTCAGTCTTTCTAAGAGGCCGTTTAGGCCACTATAAAATTTGCTTTTGCTTTGTTCACAATTAAATGATATTTTAGCAGCGATTCTCAGTGTTAGCTCCTAAATGTCTTAATGTTGTATCTGAACATGTCCACAGTTCTGGCATACCCCAATCTCTTTATTGCCAATTGCATTAAAAGTGCAATTTCAAGCAATGAACATATTTTCAAATTTGCTTGGCAACAAGTACAATTCAAGTGGCGTTTTAAAGTCAGGACACATCCAGTCATAAACCTTCATTCACAAATGCTGCAGTTCACACTCCAGCCTACAGTTACTGTTCATTTATCAATTGTTCTTTTTGTCAAGAGTTCCTTGTGTATGGTGATTAACATTTACCACACATTCCTTTTTTATTGTGCTTGACTAAAATGGTCTTTGTGCAAATTAGCCGGGATATACAAAGTAAATGAAAAATGATGATATTAAAGTCAGGTAGTCACAGAAGGTGCTTAGGACTCAAATTCTACCAAGGAGTCACAGAAAAGAAGGTCTTGAATTAAGACCAGCATTCAAAATATGACTATATTCAAAGTCAAACTCCAAAAGACAAGCGTAAGGTCACAATCAGAGAATAGCAACCAGAAATCAAATATTTGAAAGTACAAAAAACCTCAGTAGAAGCTTACCAATTGGTGGAGTTTAATTATGGCGAGTCCTGATGAAGACAGCCTGTATCTGGTGCCAGTAAGAGAGCTGGCGAGGAGGAAAACCTGGAGATCTGGATCCAGAGCTGGTGGGAAACCCTGAACTGGATCTTAAATGTCCTGGATCCGGAATCAATTGGGCACAGATGTAAGAGGTACTTCCACAGAGCTGTACCTCCAAGTTTATTTAAGTAATATTTAAAATGTATAAGATAACATGAATTAGAGAAACGAGCAGGGGGTCTCGAACAGAGGCTGAGACATGGCAGTCTCAGCAAATGTATCATCACCTGTTGGCTACTGTAAATTTCAGTAAGTTTAAACAATCTGTGAAGAACTTCATTGAAAGGAGTCTGGAAGGAAATGTGATTAATTGTCATTGTTGCCACACAACCAGTAACCAGGCAGTGGAAAATGACATGTGTTGTGGCCCAATGAGTCACCCTACACAGTTTGGCTTTGTTATGGTGTGCATGGTGACAAGTCTGTCTTACAGTGTGGAGTGGGTTTTCCTGGCTTCACTTTGGCCCGCTGAACACCCAGAACCACCCATCTGGCATTTGTTTTGTCCTCAAAATAACGATTTTGGATGACAAGCAGCCTTGGCTACATGAACAGAATGCCATTTGTGCAGCGCATAGAAAAGACATCATGAAGTAATTTGTACTTGCTGGTGACCCGTAGCGCTATTAAGGAACGTTGTTTTCGGCCGACTCCAAGTAGCTGAGGGAGTCGGGGGCAGGCCGGCAGAGAAAAATCAGTTTGGCTTAACATTAATATATTTACCTTATTGCATTGACATCTTTTAATTCCATCCATCCATCCATCCATCCATCTTCTGTAACTGTTTGTCCTGTCCAGGATTGGTGGAGGGGTGGGGGTGGAGGTTATCCCAGAGACTAGGGACAGAAGGTAGGTAACAACCCAGCATGGGGTGCCAACCAGGGCTGCCAGCTCTCGCGCATCTGGCGTGACACTCACTCTTTCAGACTCCCATTTGTGAAAGAAATCATTTGGTAAATCTATACTATTCCATTATAATTCTAAAATTAGCTACATCAAAAGTGCTGGAGAAGTTTGCAAACCTCACAGACTATTTACAAGGTAATAAAACTGCTCTATATACGTGCATGTGCATATTTGTCTCATATTAAAAAAACCTCACTCCAGCCAGCTGACATCTCTCGCACCACCCCATTACAGGGCAATTAACTTCAGCTTGTTTTTGGAATGTGGGGGAAACTGGAGTACTGTACCTGCAGGAAACCCCATGACAACACACAGAGAACACAAACTCCACACACCTGGAACCCTGGTCCAGGGTTCGAATGACACAGCGTCTTTCAAGGAGCCCTATTTTCCGGCACGTACCATGACAATAACAACAACATAGGACATACGTTTAATAGCCTAATCAGATAAAAAAAAAATCACAAAGCAGAGGGACACAGGTAACATCTTTCTGCTTCTCATACACACCCATCAAGAACAACACATCACAAAAAAGCCAAGCATTATTTAGCTAATTTGTTTTTAACCAGAGAGAAATAAAACCGCTGTCTGAGGATCACAGCTCCCTCTCTCTGTCTGTCACTCCGGCAGGGTTGTTTCCATTTTAACATTCTGACTAATCATAAAACTATAATATTGAATTGCCGAAAATCCAAAATACCACATAAAAACAGTTTGTTTTTACTGTGCAAGACAAGCAGTTGCTCAGGGAGTCCCGAATGAGGCACATTACCTACATTGTGAGGGAGTGTCAGTTATGGCACTACGGCCAGCTCCATGCTGTACCAGCCTGCCAACCTGACCTGAGCTGACCTGTTTTCTTAATTAACAACTTCCATTCAATTACTGCGCCCACTCAATGAGGAGTTTAGGTGGCTACGTAAATGTAGTAATTGGGGTGCAGCGCCCCCACGCGTGGATGGCCACAGCGGGAATAGACACAGAAACGTGTTAATTAGTGGAGACAAACGTTCGGAAAATGGGATGTAATTAGAAAACAATATTGACATATTTATACTATTATTTTTCATTTCAGGAACCGTAATGTACGGAAAATAAAATACAACCTATAACACAAACGTTTTTAGAGCTCTCTCTAAACAATTCAGGGGAGCTCATGTCCTTTATTGCGAGCCGCTCGAGCTCCCCTTAATTCGAACACTGACGTTCTTATATGTATATTAATAATTATGTACGTCTTTATTTTTAGTTTTCGTTTCACACGAACTGCTGTATTTTCACACTTGGTACCGCAAGACGCCGTGCGAAACAGCGCCCTGGCTCACTTGCAGCTATCGGGCGCCAATACGCGCACTAATTAGCTTCCATCAGCCGGAAATGAGCCAATACTCCATCCTCACTTATTTTACTTTGAAAGATTATATTAACCGTCCATGTGTTAGGAGGAACACGATAAGACCTATAGTAGTGCAATACAATACGATGCAATATAAGAATAAGTAAACATGACTGCTCGCTATACACTTGCCGCTGCGCATGTCCGACCAGAGGGGGACAGGCGCGCGTCCCTGCAAGCCCCCCGTGAGCGCGCACGGCCGCGCGTAATGCCCGTCCCCCGTGAGCGCGCACGTCGCTGTCAGATCCGCGGTAGGAAATGCGGATGGTGAGTGTATGAATGTGTCAGCCGCAGTTAAGCGAGACAAACGGAGCGATCCGAGGGCGGCCGCTGGAAGGCCGAGTGGACGAGCGAACGGGATCCGTCGGCCTTCGTCAGTAATAAATATGGGCTTATTAGCAGCAGCGCTGCTTTGCGGAAATCGCTAACGCCAAGCGGCTCAGGTCCCGTCGTCCTCGCCTCATCCCGCTCATCATAATCTCACCTCCGCTCTCCGGTCATCCGGTCTCATCCGCCCCGCCGGCAGGAGGAGTAAAAGCTACCGGATCCGTGGAGGGGGGGTGGGCCCTTTTGGGCGCCCCGTCGGACGCAGCATCCTGGACGCCACGACCGAGGGTAAGTGCGAGCCCCGGGGGGTGGGGACCGTTAGGAGAGGCCGGGGATGGAGAAGGCCTAGCGGTGCGGATGGGATCGCGGATGAAGCCCGCTGGCCGCCCCGGCTGCGGTGGGAAAGTGGGTCTAAGGCCGTGAGACGGGATGCCAAGCGGGCGCTGGTTAGCTAACGATCCGGCTACCCGGCTTCGATGCGCGCCGCCATGACGGCGGTGACCCAGCGGTATGAGGCAGGTCCTGTGCCGGGGCATCTCTAGCACGCTAAGGCGGCATTATGGGCACCGGAGCCCGCGGGTGGAGTGTGGAGCGGCTCATGTGATTATGTGAGTGTGCCGATTGCACGGCGGGGTGGAGGAGCAGCTCGCTTTTACAGCTACTTCCTCAGTATTCGGGGCCGGCCCGACCGCCGGCTCTATTTATAATGTAGGGAAGTGCGCGACGCGCCGAGCTATTAGCATGGATGGAAATTGTATTCATGCATTCTCGAAGACGTGAGTAATCTTTGGCGTTTGGAGGGTTTTAAACCGGAGGAGGAGCTCCAGAGAGGCGAGCCGCCGCGCAGGGATCGTAGGATTCGGGAAGTTTCCTGAACAATACGCGATGTGAAGACCAGCTTATGGGATGGAGAAGACCTGCGGACGGACGTATTGCTGATGCTAATGAGGGTTATGGCCCCCGATCTCTCTGTGGCTGCATCACTCGCACTTATTTTCTTCCGATTTTCCTAACCGTGAATGACGGCACGTGTCCATTGTCTCAGTTTCATAATTGTAATAAGCCTTGAGCTGGCAGTGCTGTTGCTAAATTTTTTAATATGTAAATACTTGACATTTGAAGCCGGGCTTTACTAGGATTAACAATCGGCCCTGGGCCTTGGGGCCCCCATGGCTCCACTGTCAATTTTTCCTGGGCCACACACCCAAAATTCCCAGTACGCCAGATATCCAGACCTGCCCTGATCTGAAGAGTTCTTTGCTGTATTGCTCAGGGGATTTAGTGCCTGCAAGTATTTGCATTTTCATTGGTATGTGGCTACATGTACTGAATGTAATATGTAATAAATTATACACAAATCAATAGGCCAACGGGGGAGAGCATGGTAAGCCCAAGGCTTGGGCCTCTATCTAAGTCTGGTCTCCCAGTCTAACCCAGATAAGCCAGCATTATAGGGTCAGATGCAGTGGCCCTTTCTGTAATGTCAGCAATACCTGCGGGTGAGAGTGTAATTTTTTGGATAATGACACACATCAGTTAGTCTTTGCAGGAATCCCGCACTTTAGTCCTTGTCTACATTTCGTTGTGTGCTGTTGCATTAAAGATACGCTTTGTCGCCCCCCCAGGCAGTTAGAAGAGGTCATGGCTGAGATATCAGCCCTTACTCCATCCCCCCCGGGCCTGGGTGACGCCCATGTCCCTCAGCCCCTGCCCAACAGCTCTGACCCTCATCCTCCGCCAGTGAACCCAAAGGACTCTTCCTCACACACCCCCAAATCTGCCCTCTATGGGGACCCTGCAGTGAAAGGCCCCACATGGAGAGGGCCAAAAGAGCCTGCCCAGGATGGCAAAGGGCCCCCTCCAGCTCCTCCCAAGCCCCCCCCGCGCTTGACCAGGCGCTCCTGCGACGGGCCGTCCTCTGATCGTGACCCCGCCCCTAGGGTCAGCTCCAGCGACGATGTGATCCCGGCCCCCCCAGATGCCGCCGCTCAGCCCCCAAGCCCCGCCCCCACCGCCAGCAGCGACACCCACCTTCCTGCGGCCACAGTGACCGCCGCGCTCACTCCTCCACCAGGGAATGCCTCCCCGAAGCAGCCGCCCCCCCAGACCCAGTCCCCAAGCGCCTCCCATGGCTCCCCCATCCCCATCGTCCAGGAGCCTCAGCCTGCCTTCTTCCCGGCCACCACCTTCCGCCGGCCCGCCCCCGACTCCCTCAGCTACTTGGAGTCAGCCAGCCTGATGTCGGGCACCATGGAGTCACTGTCGGGCATCGGGGACGACACCAGCTCGCTGGGCTCTGACTCGGAGGTCAATGGCTTAGTGGTCAGGCGCACAGACAAGTATGGCTTCCTGGGAGGAGCTCAGTACACCGAGGCCAGGTGAGAGCTTGCGGCCGGGGGCCCAGCACCCCTCCAGTGATTTATTGCGCCGGGTGGTCATGGATTCGCCTCCCTTAGCTGCAGGCTCTCCTGTCTGCGCATTGCGTAATGCCGGTGACCCGCAGTGACTACGCCGAGGGGTACTAACCAGAAACTGCAGGAAAGGGCCTGAAGTCAGCTGCCCGAAACCCGCTTTGGGGGTCGCTGACAGCGCAGGCACGACGTGGATTGAGTATCTGGATTTATTGCCTCTCCACAGTTCTCTTCAGATACAGATTCTGGGTCTAGCAGAGCTTCCTGAATCCACCAAAACTTTGGAGGGGGTCCTCATTAATTACGCTGCGATTATAGTGTTTCAGTCATTCTGGTTTAAAATGAGATTGTTTGCGACCCGTGACCCTCTTTCTAAAAAGGCCCAAACTGGGGTGAAAACTCTGAGCCCCGATTTCGACGGGGGTGCGGCGTCTGGCCAGCCGCTGGGGCGTCCCGCCCCCTCCATCCCTCGCTTTCCCTTCACATGCCTCTGCCCCCCCCTCCCAACGGCCCACTTCCCTCTGTGAGTCAGGGGGTGCTCAGGGTGACGAGTGACTCACCGCCCTCCCTGTCTGCCTGCTCGGCTGGGTGGCCGTTAGCCTTAGCTTCTAATGCTAATGCTAATGATGGCGCTGGTTGCCGCGTGTGACTTTCTCTCTCTTCCCCCCCGGTGTCAGTGAGAAGGACGTCAGTGTGGACGTGGCCAGGCAGAGGGAGATGAAGTGGTTAGAGATGTTCGCCAACTGGGACAAGTGGGTCTCGCGACGCTTCCAGAAGGTACCTCTGTTTGTTGTCATGGCAGCGGTCATGATTAGCGTTTGGCGGTCTGTGTCCTCCGACGCTCGGTCTCTGACGCTCTGACTCGCCCTCCTTCCCCCGTGACCCCCGCCCAGGTGAAGTTACGCTGTCGGAAGGGGGTTCCCTCGTCCCTCAGAGCCAGGGCCTGGCAGCTGCTCTCCAACAGCCAGGAGCTGCTGGACACCAACCCCGGGAAGTTTGAGGTATGCCACCTATCACAGTCCCCGCCCCCCAAATCTGGCCGTGCCCCTGGCTGTCTGCATCTGCCGCTGATGCCCGCGGGATGGGCTCGGAGCTTTAGGTGCTGTGCAGCATCCCAGAGCCCAGATGGCAGCAGCCATAATCTCCTTATTTCCCCTAATCTGGGCCGTCTGCATCACCGTCAGATTACGCAGCCCCGTCCGTCACTGACTCACAGTGAGATGCTGGCGGGCTGTCATTCTTAGCACAGGGGGCCTGTAGGCCAACCCTAAACCCCCCCGCCCCACACCCAATGGCCTGCCCCTGCTCCCACTCCGGATCTGTGTGCCCCCCCCATGACATCCACGGCGCTCCTAAGGGTCCTTCTCAGGCACAGCCTGCCGGGGGCTGCATGCAGGCTGCTGTTACTCTTCCCCCTCCCACACATTCTCCTTCTGACTCACAGGAGCTTGAGAGGGAACCAGGAGACCCTAAATGGCTGGACATCATAGAGAAGGACCTGCATCGCCAGTTCCCCTTTCATGAGATGTTTGTGGCTCGAGGCGGACATGGGTAATTAATCAGCAAAGCGCTGTGTGTGTGTCTGTGTGTGTGTCTGTGTGTGTGTCTGTGTGCCTGTGTCTGTGTGTGTGTGTCTGTCTTTAGGCCCGCGAGTCTGTCTGCGTATGTCTCTGTCTGTCTCTGTAGTTTTGTGTTTGCTGCTTCTGTCTGTCACACTTAGTGAGTGTGTCGGCGCCCCGCTCTGTCCCACGCTGTGTCGGCGCCCCGCTCTGTCCCACGCTGTGTCGGCGCCCCGCTCTGTCCCTCGGTGTGTCGGCGCCCCGCTCTGTCCCTCGGTGTGTCGGCGCCCCGCTCTGTCCCGCGCCCCGCAGGTGTGCTGCCCTGTTTCTGACCTGCCCCTGCTTTTGCTCTCCAGCCAGCAGGACCTGTACCGCATCCTGAAGGCCTACACCGTGTACCGGCCGGATGAGGGCTACTGCCAGGCGCAGGCCCCTGTGGCCGCCGTGCTGCTCATGCACATGCCTGCTGAGGTAGGGGGTAACGTCACCCATCAGCTCACAGTACCGCCATGCTCCTCAAACCGATCCTCGGGGTCATCCAGGAGCTGAGAGGCAGCAAACATGTGGGCCGCTTGGAAGCCTCTGAGGACCGGGTTGGGAAATACTGCAGTGATACCTGCCACTCAGAATCATGACTAACAAAATAGATGTGTGTGCGTTGACCACTGCACCACCGTCTGTTTCCCGCAGCAAGCCTTCTGGTGTCTGGTACAGATCTGTGAGAAGTACCTCCCTGGATACTACAGCGCTGGCTTGGTAGGTATACACACACACACGTACATACATGCACGCACACGCACGCATAGGTTTGTATGCATATCTTTGTGGGGACTCTCCATTAATTTCTGTGGGGAGAACCCTAATTGCAATAATGACACCCCTAACCCCTACCCAGCCCTAACCCTTAACCATGAGTAACCAAACTAAATAAATCTGGCATTTTTACTTTTTTGATTGCAGGTTTCCCCTTGTGGGAACTAAAAAAAAATGTCACTTTGCGGGGAACAAATGCATATTCGTGTATAATATGTACATAACCCACGTGCACAAAAACACGCACGCACACGCACAGACACGCACGCCTGCCACGTTAATCCCCCTCACCTGTAACAGACCCCCTGTTAGCAGAACCCCTGTTATTGTCCTGCCTGGTCTCTGAATGTCCGTTTTGTCTCCGGGTGAACAGTCTGTCCGTTGTCTCGCGGAGCGCCTAAAACCGGACGTTCCCATCGCCGGGACAAAGCCAGCCAGTGTCTCTGGTCCAGCAGAGAATGCGGCGTTTCAGAGCCCCTGAGAGCCGCCTGACGTCACGCGGTCCAGTCCTGACGCCGATGCTGCTCTGTGACCCTCTCTCTCTGCACCCCTCCCCCAGGAAGCCATCCAGCTGGACGGAGAGATCTTTTTCTCCCTGCTGCGCCGCGTCTGTCCCATGGCCTACCGCCACCTGAAGAAGTTCAAGATCGACCCCATCCTCTACATGACCGAGTGGTTCATGTGCATCTTCTCACGCACCCTCCCCTGGGGCTGCGTGCTGCGTGTCTGGGACATGTTCTTCTGCGAAGGTCTGCATGACGGCCCTTCCTTCTTTTGTTATTTAGTCACGCGCAGTCCTCCAGCCAGCAGGAGGAGCTGTGCTAGAAAGTGGACCTTCTTGTACCCCCTCACTTTTCTCCCATCCGTTTTGTTTTAGAAAGAGAGAAATAGACTCCACTCTCAGGGTGATATAAATGATTCAAGTGATCTAAACCCCGCCCCCACAGGCGTGAAGATCGTCTTCCGCGTGGGCCTGGTGCTGCTCAAGCAGATGCTGGGTTCGGTGGACAAGCTGCGAGAGGTGCAGGGCATGTACGAGACCATGGAGCGTCTGCGTAACATCCCGCCGGAGAGCGTGCGCGAGGACCTGCTGGTGCAGGAGGTGAGTCCGGCCACCCGCTCGCCCCACCCCCACCTCGCTCCCCCGCGCGCTGACGCCCCCCCGCCCCGCCCACAGGTGACCACGATGCCTGTGTCCGAGGCCCTGATCGAGCGCGAGAGCAGTGTGCAGGTGCGCAAGTGGCGGGAGTCGCGGGGTGAGCTGAGCCAGCCGCCGCGCCGCCGCCTGCACGGCACCCGCGCCATCCACGAGCTCAAGCTGCGCGCCGCCGCCATCAGCTCCGGGGGCAGCTTCTCCTACCTGCCAGGCTCCGCCCCCCTGCCGGGGCCCCTGCGCGCCTCCTCCAGCCTTCTCTCCCTCCAGGGCTTCCGCAAGGCCAAGCCCGCCTTCCGGCCGCCCATCAAGAAGGCCGCGTTTGCCGGCTTCACCTCGCTGGAGGCCGAGTTCCTGAAGCCGCCCCAGAGCCCCCCCTTCCAGGCCCCGGCTCTGCCCCCGCAGGCCCCCTCCTCCCCGGGTGCCACAGTCGGCGCGCTGGCTGGCTCCACCCTCCCGGTCGGCCTGATGCCGCCGCCCACGGTGGAGGAGGCCCCGGGCGTGGCGGAAAAGCACCCCACCCCTCCCCAAACCCTGATGGCCTCCCCCAGGGTGGTCTCCGAGCACATCACCCCCACGCTCCCGTCCCCCGCCGCCAACAACACCCCGCTCCCGCTGGTCGTGGACGGGGGCAAGCCAGGCACCTCTGACGGGGTGCCAGCGGGGGGCGCCGGCGAGGAGGAGGGGGGGAAGAAGAAGAAGAAGGGGAAGGAGGCGAAGAAGAAGGAGAAGGAGGAGGAGAAGCAGAGAGTGAAGGAGAGGAAGGAGAGGGAGAGGCAGGAGAAGGAGCGGCAGAAGAAAGAGAAGGAGAAAAAGAAGGAGAAAGTGGGGAAGAAAAAGGAAAAGGGAGGGGCCGAGGAGGAGTAGAAGTGGGGGGAAGGTGAGGCGGGAGAGGCAGAGAGGGAGGGGTGTAAGGGCCTCGATGGGGAGGAGGAACGGGGCGTGCGTCGTCATGAGGAGCATGGTTTGTGAAAGCCCCGCCCCCCATAATGGTCAGTAACCAATCAGACGCCACCCTGATCCTGCTCTGCTGATCCTGCTCTGCTGATCCTGCTCTGCTGATCCTGACAGATCACGTCTGGGGGTCATATCCTTCATTTTCATGCTCATTATCCCGTCAATGGCAGAGACTTTGATCCAGACTGCAACTGCCAGAGGTTGTAAATAGACACTAAGTTTCTGTCCTTCACATCCAAGCCCGGTTCTGCACTGTGTGCTTAGGTGGGTCATAAGACAGGCAACCAAACCAAGGACCAAAAAAAAAAAAATACCCTCCCATGATTCCACTGCAGTACTGGATGTCTCGTAAGCTGTATTTATGGTCGGCCGAGTTCTGTGTGCGTATGCGTCAGTGTGTCCCTGTTCACACTGTGAGCGGCTGCACTCTCTTGTGCGCCTGAGTGTCTCGATTGTGCCATTAGAGGAAGGAAAATGATCTGGTTGCCCACGTCCATCTGGATAAATTCAGACTGGTGG
>JAODKL010000045.1:6970984-6983804 GCA_026780765.1 Petrocephalus schoutedeni | reverse complement strand
TTTTTTTTAACTGTCCGTCTTGCATACATAGGCAATTGGGGCTCGGGCTATCAGATGGAGATGAATGCAATCGAAGAAAGTAATATCCGTTGTTGACAAATCCATCTAATGTGACAATGACGCCATAATAAAGTTCTGATGTTTGTCCCTGGTATAGTACTAGCCTCAGACATGCCTGAGGTCCATATTTGAACCCAGAATACTGTATAGTAAGCATCGGAGTGCAGTGGTGAAAGCCGATATCCTCCGACGCTCTCCCTCTCTTTCCCATTAAGTCACATTCTCTGCAGGGAAGGAGGCCCCGATTTGCTGGGAGAATGCGCTCGGTCCGGAGTCCGCATGTGTGCTGGATGGATCGCCGCCGGAAGGAGGAGGCAAGATGAAGGAGCTCTGGACGGGACATGAGAGATACAACCAAGAAAAAGCAGAAACGTCTAACAACTTTTTTTTTTTTTTAAACTTCTCTAGAGATCCGTACAGTTTTTCTTCTCGCATCCCTACGAATTACCCCCAGTAATTAATTTCCGTCCTACTCCATTCCGTAGCCCTCGATGTCACCATAAACAAATGCATTTTTTTACGTTTACCGCAATATCTCATGTACGTCAGGCATATGGACACTTTTCGCAGTTGGTCAGTTGTCCATTTTTTATGTATATGAACCAAGTTTTTCCATATTCTCTGTTGGTGGAAAGCAGGAGAAGCATCCACTGCTACACATAGCCAAGTTGCAAAGTTATATAGCTCAATACAATCGTTTTTTATTATTCTAATGGGTTTCAAAGAAACAGGAGAGGAAATAAGCCGCCTTCTCACGAGCATGTCTGGAAATGGGGGCAACTAATTCTTGGTCACACACCCAGCTACCGACTGGCCCACTTTATCTATAAAATCACTGCAGTGGGGTTTAATATTCAGACATATTTAATATACATAAGAATTCTTCAATATAAAGGCGCCTTTGGGAATCTGAGAATGCACAAAAAACACAAGCGATGTCGTCGGGCTGGATTTGCACGACTTTTCGGGGTTTTATTGAGAACAAGTTTAACTTAAATCCACCATGAGCTTTGAATGGAGTTATTCATTCAACAAACGTGTTTTCAATTTATATTCATCGGAGCAAGAAATGTGCTTTATTGCCGAACAACGTCAGTGGAGGTACTGTGCAGACCTTTTTCATTTTAAACACTTCCTCTGACCTTTACAGTGTGTCTTTGTTTTGTGTATGTAATTGCTCTTTTGAGTTTGTAATTAGTTTGTAATTGTGAGCGGTTTATCGGAAATAAACATTGGGTTGTTTTCACGGTTGTGAAATTAGGCTATATGAATTTCTGTTGCGCACAAAACGACAGGCCAATAAACGACTGTTTGTTTTGAGTGAATCTATTATTATTATTATATGTACGTTTTAAACAATTTAAAGTTGTTTAAAACTATTTTAATACCGTTTCATTGAAAACAAAATCATAAGGCATGATGTTATTTCTAAATTGCTCCGTGTGTGATTGTGATTTCTGGTTGAACACTGTTCTGTGCAAAGTGTAATATCTGAGGGGTAAGCAAACACCCAGTATGGCGTGCGTTCTAGGTGTGGTTCTAAACACACATAGGTTTGTGGATATCTGATACACATTAATTAGTATGACACATCAACACCCACCCATCCATCCAAATAACTTTTCCACTATGGCGTCATGGTGAGCAAGGAGCCCTTCCCAGTAAGCACAGGCCATGGGGTAGGTGGCAGCACGTATGAGTAATGTAATACAGAATGGTCATTCTCAGAAGAAGATGTCTTATTATTATTATTATTATTTAATTGATATTATTGTTATTAATAATGATGACAATAATAAAAATGATAATAATGATATGTATGTTAGTAGCAATAATAATAATAATAATAATAATGGATGTAGAAATAGACATATAAGAATGATTTACTATGGGAACAACCATTAAAATATACACACATTACATGTAACGTAGATACACTTTCTGTCCTTTGCCAAGAAGCTAAGCACTGCAGAGACTAGCGTAGTGCTCTTATGTAACAGTCCTTCCTGGGTGTCAGTGGTGCCCTCCAGGATGGGGTCACTTGGGCTGGCACACACGCCCCCTTGGCTGTCTGCTCGTCCCGGCAGGAGTGTGGATTTGCACCAGCGCTTACATCAGGGGACTGCCCAAGTGTGAATCATGGCAGGGGTCCCGTCCAAGCGCTGCGCTCACTTTCTGCCCAGAAATAGCTTACAGCCTTTTACCCCGTTACCTAGGTCATGCAGTCCCCCGAACGGTGAGGTCAAAAGAGCTCCCCAATTCATTCATAGACAAAAACACAGATAAAGAACTCTACTAATGTCTGTTTAAAGTTTCCCAACACTCTGTGGCCCTCGCACATTCATCGAGAGGCGAGTTCACTGCACATGGAGCGTGCACCCGACAACATCTACAGCTGTAGGAAGAAATGGACAGGCTTAAAATAGGGGCAGAATTATATTTCAACATTTCTTTTATTTCAAAATAAAAAGTGAATTGACACATAATGCAAGGCTTCAGCATGAGACCGGACGACTCTGCAGCCGAGGCTCGTCTGAGTCACAGTCCCCGAGTTCAGTGCCATCTCCAGGAGTGTCTCCATCCATAATGGCAGTGTTGGCTGGGGGGGACGTCGAACGGAAATATTTAACACAAGGGTGGGAGAAGGGATTAGGGACTTGGGGTATGGGAGCTGAGAAGTGCAGAGAGGTTTTTGGCAATAGCAGATGGAAGAAGGACACAAGGACATAAGTGGGTGAGTTTGGCAAACTCAGCCTAATTGTATATTGACCGAGAAACTGATAACCTGAATAGGTGACCTCATCACATGAATTTACCCTGCAGGAAGTCTTTTTAACATCTTCTACCCAGAATCGATCATATCTCCCCCCCGCACTTCCGCGTCTTTCTGCCTCTCTTGCCATGTGGTCATTGCAGCTTTTACTTCCTGACCATAGAGCTCATGCAAAGTGCGGAAGTCGGCTAGGGGCTCCGGTCCTGCACGCAGTGGGGCTGGTCCACTCGCAGGTGCGACATGCACGGTCTTCTTTGTCCAGAGCTTTGGCGATCTCCAGCTTGAAGTGGGAAGGGCTTGAAGTGACAGGCTTCTGGTGCAGCCTTGTCTGGCTTTCGCCAGGGGAGCCCTGGTTCGCCTGAAAAAGGAGCAGCCTGTGTCCTTGGAACCCAGAGGCCAGGGTAACACTGATTCCTCTAGACGAGACCCAGTGGAGGGTTGTGGGGACTCAGAGGGATGGGCTACACCTCCTATATCTGTTCGATGGGGAGAGAGGATATGAGGAAGTGTAGGTGTTATACGCATTAGCCAGCTAAACACACTAAAACACAGACTGAGGCAAATAAAATGAGCTCATTATAGAAGCTAAGTTCAGCCCATAGATATTTGGTAGATGTCCATTCCGTTTCCAGAGCCAGAAATATTTTGACACCGGACACCACCTGTCTTTGCCAAAAAGTCATCAGCCGTGTAGTTGTGCGAGATGCCAGTCTGCGGTCACTGTGTGTCACAAGCCTGGTGCACATTCTCACTCCTCCCCCTTTCACCTTCCCGGGGACGTGCTCACCTTTATACTGCCTCTCCAGGTCCCTCACCAGCGCGGACAGGAAGCCATGGGTAGCCGACAGCAGTGCTCTAAGCCAGCTCTGCTGCGTCGGCTCGTCCTCAGCGGCCAGCGAATGGGTCCATTGCCCCTGGTCCCCAAACACCACAGAAAAGGCAAACGGCTCCTCCGAGTCACACAGCTGGACGGAGCAGCCCTCCAGCACCATCGCCCCCCGTGGGCTGCTGTCCCCCGGTCGCTCTTGGTAGAAGAGAAGGTTCCCTTTCAGCACAAACCAGTGCTTCTGGTAGGAACCAGTCTTCTCTACCTGGGGAGAAATTTTCAACAAGGATTTTAATTAAATCACGCAGCCTCGTGTGTTGGTATGATTGCATCCATATAATTTATTCAATAGGCTACCAGAGCAAAGTGTTATGAGCCAATAAAGTGTAATAAATGTGTCTTTTGAAATTGCTTGAAAAGTGTCCCAATACCTTTTTATAGAGATAACCGTGTTTGTCGGCTGGTGAGCAGCAGGACAGGAAATACCGCAGGATGCCTCCGTGGACCTTCATGAGAGCCCTCCGTCACTGCAAGAGCCTGGATGTGACCGGAGTCCCCAAACCATAGCATGAGCCGCCGCGGACTCGCAGTTTCCTTTCAGTATTTCATGCATTAATGGTTGATAAGCAAACCACTGGGGCGTTTATCTACGCTTCTCAGGCGGAAGACGGAGTCAGACTGCACCTTATTTGCTTTAGTTTCCGTTTGGTAAAACGGTCATAGAAAATCAGCAGACATTTTTTGAACTACATTAATTTGGATAAGTTGGTCTGCATTCATTCATGAAACCACCAAATATCATTTATAAAGCCACCAAAAATTGCTGATCAGCTACAAATATAACAACAGAAGAAGACTGAAAAAAAGGTACTGGTACAAGGGTTACCTCTTTGATATTTTCCATTTGGTTCAACAAGACCTTATATGTAAGCCCACTTAATCAGAAACTTGTACAGCACACCAATAAGGAAATGGAATGAAATATGAGATGCTTATCTTTTCAGTGAGCAAAGTTCCAGTTCTGTTTTATATATTGTAGCACTGGTGGGATCTGGCATGCAGTGACATGCTGGACTCATGCCAGCTTGTAAATAATGTAAATTGCTTTGTGTAGTCTTTGTCTATTGTGTTGTCATTGTAAAGTAATGTCATAAGATTTAATGGTAAGTGTTGTTAGTGCCTGTTTTCCCATCATGCATGGCGTGGGTAGTCGGGGTGACAGTGCAGTGGGAGAGTGTGAGTTGGGAGAGAAACTGTTAAGGGTACAATAGTATGGTGTTAGAACCCTGCCAAAACGTCACAAATACACAGAACACGTTCCACAAATGCCCCACGATCTGCGAACAAACCGGATGCTTTGCAAATGCAAAACACTCCTGTCAAACCAATACACTGCGTTTTGTAAATAAAAATACAGCTAGCAAAAATAAAAAAAAGTCTTCCACTAATATAAAGACAGAATAAAATCAATTACGAACATTTTATCATTGTAATTGGTCATTGGTTTTATGGATACAACACATTTTTTACAAGCACACAGCAACGCGAAACATTTGTGGATTACATGACTTTTAGCAGCGTTAATCCGTGCTGATTCTTAAACAAATGCCACACAAATGTGAGACAGCAGGTGGCGCTGTCATGCGAAATTTCTTCTGGCTGAAAAACCCCTGTAACGTGTGGCTTCCCAGTTTCAACTTTCGACTTAGGGCTGCAGCAGGAGTCCGGCCACACCAATAAATGTTTACAGATGTTTTTTTAAGAAGTGTGTTTTTATTAATTTGTGTATTTGTGTGCATTTGTATACGAATCAATGCGAAATAACGCTGCCAAAAGTCACGTGATCCACAAATGTTTCGCGTTGCTGTGTACTTGTAAAAAATGTGTAATTTTTATTTTTAATTCATTTTAATTCAAATTTATTTTTAATTTTATGTATCCATAAAACCAATAACGAATAATACTGATAAAATGTTTGTAATTGGTTTTATTCTGTCTTTAAATTATAAGATATAAGATATATAAAAGATGTTCTTTTTATTTTTGCGAGCTGTATTTTTATTAGCAAAACGCAATGCATTGGTTTGACAGCAGTGTTTTGCATTTGCTGTGCATGTGCTTATGTGAGACGTATATTTTGTACTTTGTACAGTATGATGTGCACATTTACGGATTTATAAATTATATCCGGTTTGTTTGCGGCTCATGGGGCATTTGTGAAACGTGTTCTGTGCATTTCTGACGTTTTGGCAGGGTTCCAACTCCGTACAATAAACACCACCTTCAGGTTGAACCATAACAAGACTCGACTTGGACAATTGTACCTATGACATGGCCTACCTAACCTTTACATTGGTGCTAGAAGTAGGATCACAGATCACCTTGGAATGTGTGGCCACTGACGAAAGCGTGTTGCTGGAGTGTCAGGGGCAGCTTCTCAAAGAACCAGCAGTGAACCAGAGGGAGACTCTGGGAACTGAACATCGTGCCTTCCCCCGATGGGATAAGTGCCCCGCGCCTGCAGCACCGCCATCAGGAGTGGTACGACCCAGGTACGCAGCCAGTCGCAGAGACCCCCCCTAAATCTTCCCTGCTACTATGGAAAAGGGCCCTGGAACCCTACCTGGTCCAGGTCCGGAAGGGGGCATGGCTTCAACAGTCAGTCCCCGAGGAAATGGTGGACTAACGTTTACGGAGCAGTTTAGGGAGTAACTCACTGACTGACAATGGCACACCGGCAAAAGCCTAGGGGTATTTGTTGCTGAGTTGGAGGACTGTGCCCGACGGGATTACCTTAATTTCCCTTGGGTGGTGCAGGATGAATTGGGCCTCCACACCCTCCTGTGGGCACTCTCCCTGGAACAACTGCACTACCATGCACGGATGTTGAAACCAGCCACACTGACAGCGGGCGTGGAGCAGGAGGAGGAAGCAGAGGAAGTCCTGGGCACAATGCCCTTGCCCACAAGAACATCCAGGAAACACTGGGTGGGTTGCACTATAAGGCTGTGCAGGTGCACCCAGAGCGGGCTGGCTCGTCAAGGTTAGCAGTCTGTACGTTGACTGCCTGGTGGTCACAGAGTCCACCATTACCTGATCCACCTATGCATGCTGCCAGGCACCGACAGTTGGGAACCGACAAGCTTTCAGTTGGTACCAGTAACTGGTAAGGCCATAAGGGGGAAGAGACAGTTGTGGGTCACACTGGCAGGCCACATGGTGGTACAGGAGGTCTGGCTTACCGGCATCTTTGACCCTTGCATCATCGGGCTGGACTTGTTAGTTTTCCTAGGGGCCACCATTGATGTGCTGGGGGCAGCCCTTAGCCTTAGTCCAGACATGATGGTCCTCCAGTGTGACAACAGCGGCCAGCGTCAGTGGCAGGGGGCGAGAGGAGGACAGGTGTTCAGAAAGGGAAGAGAGCAGCCCAGGCTTCCGAGGGAAGACCACCAGCAGTACAGCCCAAAGCCAAGTTCAGATCGCGGAACAAAGCAACATCGCAGTTGGGCTGTTTCCCAAGACCAGGAACTGTGGCAGTGCAGCAGCCAGGAGCTGATGGCAGAGTGGCAAGAGCTCTGTTGAGCTCATTTCAAGACCAGGGATGAAGAATGCTGACCCACGTCCTTGGTCCAGCACCACATCGATATAGAGGACCCACTGCTCATCCAGCTACTTCCACACAGACACTCTGGTGAAGCAACAAGTAGCAGAACAGCTGATCCAAGAGATGGTAGTGGCAGGAGCCATTGAGCCGTCTGACAGCCCGTGAGCAGTTCCAGCACTCTTTGTCATCAAAAAGGACAGGTTGTGGCTCTTCTGTATTGACTACTGACAGGTAAATGCGGTGCTGAGGAAGGACTCCTATCCGCTGCCATGCATTGACAACACGCTGGATTACATCGATGGGTCGATGTGGCTAATGGCAGGTAGAACTGGCCCCAGAAGCCCGCCCCAAGACCACATTCGCCATCAGGCACGGGCTGTGGCACTTCCGGTTAATGCTGTTCGGCTTGTGCAATGCCCCGGTCACTATCCAGAGGCTCATGGAGCACGCCCTGGCCCATGTTCCCCAGACCCAGTGCCTTGTCTATCTGGGCGATCTGGTGCATGCCACTTCACTGGGGTACTCTGGAACCTTGAAGCCCTTGCTCTCCATGATCCAACAAGCACTTCCTGGGCCACATCATCAGCTAGGAAGGCGAGACCACTGCACCATCTTACAGAGAAGGGAAGTGATGTCACATAAATGGATGTATTTAACCAGCTATACTTGGTGCTGGCCAATGCTCCCATGGCAGTGTACCTGGGGTCATGCCTTCCTTTCAGCAGGACGCTCAGTCAGCAGGAGTGCAACCATGGTACAGGCGTGCAATCATTTCCGGGCAACGGTTCTGCTTGTGGACAGACCACATCAGTCACCACTGGCCAGGGTAAGGGAATAGCTGGACAAGGCCGGTTAATTGGGATAGGAGGTGATCTTGGCCTCCGGGCCAGAAATCAAGGCCTGACACTCCGAGTGGAACACTGTGGAAGAGCACAATGGTCTCCCATATCAGTGCTGGCAATTATCAGATGGCATCGGCGAGCTGCAGCACCTACTCGTGCTCCAGAGCCTGCGCTCCAACGTATTGAAATCAGTGCACCTGGCCATTGGGACTGAGCACTTTGGGGGTGTAGAAGATGTTTGGGAAGCTGCAACAGAGCTTATACTGGCCCGGTTGCAGGCAGGACACCAGCTGTTTATGCACTATGTGTGTTTCTATGTGTGCACGGACTCAAATGGAGCTGGTGAGCTGGAGCTGCCAGTGACACTGGGACTGAAATACCTGCAGCAGCTCCAGGAGTGTGTCAGGATATGGCCACGGCCAGGCAGAAATAAGTATAGGACATCCACTGCTGGGGACAGTAAATTGTAGGCCTTCCAGACCTGGGACTCTGGTTGGGTGTACTGCCCTATCAGGAAGACAGGGCAGTCGCCCAAGCCGGACTGCCACTGGTGGGGCCCCAAGGAGGTCCTTGAACGGATTTCAGAGGTGGTGTTCAGGGTGCGGATGCCAGAGCGGCGCAGGACTGTAATGCTGCACCACAACTGCCAGGCTCCATACCGGCTCCTGGCCCATTTAGAGCAGACATCGCCGGGACCTCGCGTGAGTACCCCGGCAGCCCGGACTGAGGAGGATGGTGGGGGACTCCTCCTAATATTCGTTGCTGCCCAGAGAACTTGTAGGACTATGTAGGGTTACTGGCAGGGAGTGACGACCTAGGATGGGGGCAGTGTAGCACTCGTGGAATCTGGCAGGCAGCATGACGTGTTGGGCCAATGCCAGGCCAAAAACGTAACAAGACTCATGGTCAATTGCACCACATGGCCTATCCAACCTTGATAATATACTTTATATTAATATCTTTTTTTCTTCACAATTCCGAATTCACCCTAAATCAAAGGTGTACCATGTTAAAAAATATAACCAAGGTTTTATTTTATAGTCATATATTTAAATTTTGTCAATCTAATTCTAATTTGATCCATTAATTGTCAACAACAAAATGTGTCCTCTGCTTTTAATCCATGCGACACAGCTACGTGAGCGCCCAGGGAGCAGTACTTGGGGATAGTACCTTGCATAAGGTACCTTAGCTGTACTTGCGGGTCCGGGACTCAAACCAGCAATCTTTCAATTACACGGTTGCGTCCGTAACCACCACACCACCTGCCTGCCCCAGAGCCACTTACATACATGCTTAGAGACCCCATTAGTGAATACTTTCTGATACTGGTTCAGTAGAACCCAGGCTAAGAGTACTATCTGTCTAAAACTCTCACCTGGGAACTGGGAAATATATATTTCTTTATTATTACATTTTTTAAGAGTACAATACTGGAAGAACTAAACCAAGTACTTCTGAAAAAGGTATGGCTTTAGATGTCATTTGAAGACACCCATTGAGCTGTTCAGACATCTAAGGGAAGTTCATTCCACCAACTAGGTGCCAGAACAGAGAAGAGCCTAGATGCATGCCTTCTTTGTGCCTTGAGAGATGGTGGGACCAGTTGAGCAGTGCTGGAGGATTGCGAGATCGTTGTGCAGTGCGGGGTATGATGAGTTCTTTTAGGTAGGAGGGTGCTGGACCATTTTTGGTTTTGTAGGCGAACATCAGTGTTTTGAATCTGTTGCGGGCAGCTTCAGGAAGCCAGTGGAGGGAATGTAACAATGGAGTGGTGTCAGAGGACTTGGGAAGGTTGAAAATGAGTCGAGCAGCTGCATTCTGAATCAGTTGCAGAGGGCAAATGGTGCTCAGTGGCAGACCCGCTAGGAGTGAGCCACAGTAGTCAAGGCGTGAGATGACAAGGGATTGAACAAGTATCTGAGCGTCCTGTGTGGAAAGAAATGAATGAATCCTTTTCATGTTGAAGAGGAGAAATCTAAATGACTGAGAAAGATTAGCAATATGTGAGGAAAAGGACAGGTGATTGTCCATAGTGACCCCGAGGTTGCATGCGGTGACTGAAGGACAGATCAGAGAGGTGTCCAAAGACATCACAAGATCCTGGTGTGAGGATGAATTAGCTGGGATGAAAAGCAGTTCTGCTTTGCTGGGGCTGATTTTCAGGTGATGAGCTGTCATCCAAGATGAGATGTCTGCCAGACATGCAGAGATCCTAATGGAGACTTGAGTGTCTGAGGGAGGGAAGGAGAGGATGAGTTGAGTGTTGTCTGCACAGCAGCAGTATGAGAACCCATGTGAGGATATGACCTCACCAAGAGATCTACTATAGAGGGAGAACAAGAGAGGGCCAAGAACCGAGCCCTGAAGAACACCAGTGGAGAGTCTGTGTGGAGCAGATGTGGATCCCTTCCATGTCACAAGATATGAACAGCCTTCTAGGTAGGAAGTAAGCCATTGCTATGCTGAGCCACAAATTCCAAGCCTAAGGATGGACATGAGAGTCTTGTGGTTGGCTGTGTTGAATGCTGCCGAAAGGTCAAGGAGGATGAGGACAGATGACAGCTTGGTCGGCCTGGCATCATGTAGCTTCTAAACGACAGCTAAGAGGGCAGTCTCTGTGGAATGCACTGCTTTGAGGCCAGATTGCTTAGGATCCAGGAGGTTGTTCTGAGAGAGATTGAGAGACAGTTGATTATAGATTGTGTGTTCAAGGATTTTTGAAAGAAAAGAGAGAATTATACCGGTTGGTGGTTGCTGATGTCTGAGGGATTGGAGTGGGTTTCTTCAAGATGGGAATGACCCTGGCCTTTTTGAATGCTGCTGGTATATGACTAGATGTTATGGAGCTATTAATGATAGTGGTGAAGGGGAGAAGGTCATGTGAGATTGTTTGGAGCATTGAGTAAGGGATTGGATATAGTGGGCAGGTGGTAGGATTGCATCATGAGATGACTTGCAGGGTCTCATCTGCTCCTAGCTTGTAAAATTGAGCCGGGGAAGGGGAATCTGTGATGTGTAGCGTAGTAAGAGAGAGAATGTCTGGCAGATTTGTCCAATATTCTCATGAAAGAAGCTGGCAAAAGTCTTTGGAGGTCAGGGAGGATGGAGCAGGTTACGTAATGACGAAAAGATGTTTTGGAGTTTGCGAGGATCCTGTGCAGAGATTTCCAACTTTTCCTTGTAGAAGGCAGTCTTAGCCGCAGTCTAAGACTGAAGAGAAGAGGATTCTCTGAAGAGAGTTTGGACAGGAGAGTACAGTAAGAAGACAGATCTGTGTCAAGCTGTGATTTATCCCACTTTCTCTCTCTGCCCTTGCCCAGGGACCCTGCCCATAGGCCTAGAGTGTGTTTCCTGGAATCAACACCAACACCCCGACAACTTGCTCAGGATGTTTTTCTCTGCTTTATTGAGCATAAGGAAAAACACAAAGCAAAATAAATGGTAGAAGTACAAGGAGTACAAATAGTACAATGCCAACTAATAATGGTGGATGACGGTGCTATGCTTTAGAGTGCATACAGCCACCTTCCAGATTAACAGTTTGAAAGGAACTTAAATAACATAAAGTGCTAAACTATCAGTCATAGGAGGAACGCAAAAAAACCAAGATAGGACACATTTAAATAATAATGGACTGTGACACTGAAGTATACATTTTTATTTTCCTTTTTATTTATTTAAACCTTTTTGTGGTGTAAAATAGTTGGCAAAATCATTTATAAACAGGATGAATGAGGGTGTATATTTACCCAAAATAATGACAGTTAACTGTATCTGAAATGCTTCTGTCTGAGTTGTCCATATAATAGATTATATAACAGTAAATAAAATAAGGCAACTTATCCATTTTTAATGACACTCAATTATGAATATCAGACCAAAGCTGCTTGCTATAAGAACACTGAAAAAAATAAATGTTCAATAGATTATGTCTATGCGGAGCAAAAGCTGCAAGGGCTGGTATCAAATTTAAATCTATGTAGAAAATCATTGACAAGGTATGTGGCCAAAACAATTTTAAAGTAGATTTCTTTGACTTCAGGACATGACAAATAAAAAGAGAGAGCTCCCCATCACAAAGAGGTATATGTCTTTTCCCAGTGAGAGCAAGAAAAGTGTTTTGTTTGAATACCATACTAAGTAGTTTACTGTTACATTTTTTTGTCCGGCAGATTAACGCCTCCGACTTTCAGAGAAGGTAAAGGTGTGATAGAACTGGACATTGTTCTGTTTCATGCAGAGTAAGGGGATGGGAAACGCGCTACAGATCAGGTCATACAAACACATACCACTGCCTTACCAAACCGTTTTAAATATGGATACCCTGCTCAGGATAAGCAGCGGGAAGATGGATGCATCTGAACACAACAGGTGGCGCTATATACCTTCAAATGGAAACGAAAACATTTCGCAGAAGAAGAAGAGCGGAAGTGTTGGTGTTTGGCGTCACGTCCTGTTTGGGATCCTACGGATGGTGGTGCAACACACGACAGAGTTGTTAACAAGTAACTTTCTTTTTTTTAAATAATTAATTACTCTTTTTTACACTTTGCATCACATTTACCAGCTTTCTGTCTGAGTTTATTCTCCATTTGCAGATTTATTTTTGGTTATTTTGCATCCAGGCATGTACGCGTGTGCTGCAATTAGCCGATTAGCTTGCCGCTAGCTAGCTGGCTATTAAGAGGGTAGTTTCGTTTTATGCCATTTCG
>JAODKL010000045.1:6960493-6970884 GCA_026780765.1 Petrocephalus schoutedeni | reverse complement strand
GTGTGCTGCAATTAGCCGATTAGCTTGCCGCTAGCTAGCTGGCTATTAAGAGGGTAGTTTCGTTTTATGCCATTTCGCTGGGTAGATATCTGAGCACCTTGATATTTTTAACCTCTTAATGGGTGCATTGGATGTTCAGAAGACTGGGGTTTATAGCGAATTAACAAGTTTCTTGTGTCAGGATTAAACTATTTGAAGCCATGCTGCGTATGTAATAATAAATGTGATTCCTTCTTTTAGATTAAGCCGTCTTTGTGCGACAGTGTGGATGTGCAATGCAGTGTAACATAATGCAGTGTCCCCCTAACGGGCGGCTGCGGGCGCTGCTGTCCTTCGGGCTCATGGTTTCTCTGGTTACTTATACATCTTTCCCACTTGCTGCAGCATGTCTAAAAGGAAAGTGACCTTCGAGGACGGCGATGGGGAATTCGGCCTGGAAGAGGATCTCCAGAAGAAGAAGGTGGGGACTCGTGCAGTTCATATTCAGGGGCTAGTTTTATTTGAAAGGTACCGTCTACTTAAGTCTGTTCCATATCTCGGCCAGTTCATCTGAAAGCAAAGAGGAACCTAAGGAACACATTAAGGCATTTCTGTGTACTGTATGTAAATTACTGTACAATTTGACCTTATATAAACCACACTTTTTTGTTTTATGGGTAAAGAAGCTGTTACTTAGAGCCTGATAAAAGCCCAGTGTTCAGAAACACTTTTATCGCAAGATCATTTATATACATTGGTCGTTCTCCTATTCACGCTTCTACTTGTTGCCAGATATGCGAGGCTGTGAGCGGCCCTGGCTCAAGGTTCAAAGGTAAACATTCCTTGGACAGCGACGAGGAGGATGATGAAGAAACGAGGGAGGATGGCAGCAAATATGAAATTCTGGACAGTGATGACGTGGAGGGTACGTGTCACGAAAACGGGCGGGGTGACGACAACGAGTTGGCCTGGCTGCCATTTATTTTTGTGAGTTCTCCGCCCCGGTCCTTTTAAGCCTCCTCTGTTTCGGCAGGTCAGGAGCAGGCTACAATTGACTACGACGAGGGGGTGGCCATCACACCGTTTAACCTGGATGAAGAGATGCAGGAAGGACATTTTGACTCGGAGGGCAACTACTTTGTGAAAAAGGAGGAGCAGATTCGAGACAACTGGCTGGACAATATTGACTGGGTACCACATCTGTTTGATGAGCTTGCAGGACTTGCTATACTTATTACTTACACAGACGTGACACCATTATGCGCATATTTTACATGATACTATGTGTAAAGTCAGTTTCAATTCACTTAATTTTTATATAGCGCCTTTCACAACAGAGTTGTCCCAAGGCACTTAACATGGCTGTGTTGGGATCCGTTGCCATATATTTAGGAAAACATGATGCACAGCAAAACAGACACTACAGCAGAGAAAATGAAAGGCAAAGAAATGAAAGAATGAAATCCAAGTCCCATGAAAGCATTGAGCCTCGGTTTGTCAGCTGTGGTGGATGGGATTTCAGTGTAGTGTCTGTCATTGGCTGCCGTAACCCTCGTCCACATATAGTAAAACCTCAGTCCTCTGTTCAGAATGTGGGTTTCTTACTTTAGCAAAATTCGTATCTCTGTGATTGAATCTAGGAAAAGGTCATATGGTTAAAAATACTACTGTGATTTATTTTTTAACATAGTTCTGATTTTAAAGATCGGCTGTGTTGCTGCATGTTTGAAAGCATTTTTAGAGCTTCCTCACATCTATGCACTGTTCCCCTCCTTCCTGTCTTTCAGGTCAAAATTAAGGAGCAACCTGTAAAGCGAAAGAAGGGTCTTGCAGCCAAGAGGAAGAGGAGGCAAGGGGACGAGGATGAGGCCGAGGAGGAGAAACAGAGGGAGGAGAAGCGGGCCGATAGCGAGGAGGAAGAGGAGGAGCCTAAAGTTGTCGAGGATCCTTTGGCATCTCTCAGCCGGCACCAGCTCATGGAGGCCGTCGTCGATCTGCTTTTGCCGGGGGAGACTGTTGCCGGGGCACTGAGGCGGCTTGGGGGAATGGGCAGGCGGAAGAAGGGGAAAGGGAACCCCGGAGGCCAGGAAGAGGGCTCAAACCGGGACACGGAGAAGCTGGATAGGCTCACGGCGTTAGCGGACCGGCTGGTGGGGAGCGGGGAGTTTGAGATTTACCAGCAGACCTTCGAGAAGCTGGCATACAAGATAAAGGTCTCGGCAAACCAGAAGAGAGTTAAAAAAGACGAGTATGATGTGTTAGACATGTTTGCAGAAGAAATTGACGGAAAGGATGGGGGGAAGGCTGCAGAAAACGAAGACAAGGGAGATGACGGAGAAAGAGGTGGGTCACAGTAGGGGTGGGGGATGTGTTGAAGATGCCGCGGTGCATTCTTGTGGCACCAGCGGAGAGCACACTGACCTTGTTTCCTGACCTGTAGTGAGCGATGATGTCATGTGGGAGTACAAGTGGGAAAACGATGATCAGTCGGAGATCTACGGCCCCTTCAGCAGCCAGCAGATGCAGGTAGACCTAGCCAAACTTCTCCCTTTGCTCCCGTCCTTTTATAGGCTGCTTATGATTTATGGCTGCAAACTTACGCCTGCTGGGCTGTATTTTCACACTCTTTCTCTCTACTTATTAATCCTTGATTTCAAGTTAAGGGCTCAAGTCTTGTGAGTGCCTGAGTCTCATAATACAATTTCTTTTTGTCCCTCAGAACTGGGTAGAGGAAGGCCACTTTAAAGATGGTGTCTACTGCCGGAGAGTCGGAGAGGGAAACACGCAGTTCTACAGCTCCAAGAGGCTTGACTTTGAGCTGTACACCTGAAAAACGAATGCATGTCTCTGTACAACTTTATTTCTTTTTAAATGTCTCTGTTTGTGTGTGTCTTTTTTTTTTCTTTTTTAAAATAAATTAGACCACTTCAGGTCAAATATTGAGTATTGTGTTTTAATGAAGTGTGGAAAGAACCTGGTGGGAAAAGGTACTCAGTAGTGATAAAAGCTGAAAGTATGATATGGTTTAGTCGTTGTATAAATCATCTTTAATGGCTGTATATTTTAAACGCTTAATTTAACTTTTAAGAAGCCGAAAATACACGCTCGCGGTAATAATTCTGGCTCCTTGTATGACTCCCGCCCAGTTTGTAGCCAGGAGGTAGGCGGGCACTTAATTAGTCTGAGACGTATTATTAAAGTTCATTTGGGTGGAAAGACGGCTTCCTGATCAATTCATTGGCCCCTTTTCGCGAGAAGGGCTCTTCTCGCTGTTTCATTGGTCAACACGCCAAGGTTTTATTTTCTCTTTGGCTAATCGCTGGAAGGAATAGTAGGCGGGCATAAAGTACGCGCTTCGCCAGCTGATTGGCTGAGAAGCGCCAACTGCGGTAGGTTGTGAGGTGTTACGTTTGGGGAAGCAGCTTGAGTGAAATTGTAAGGTTGGGCGCCGTCCGCAGAGTCCGGGCGGTATCGGCAGTTGCGGCGCATTATTCCTGTTATTTCTGCGTTGTGGCAGTGAAATATTTAACATTTAAAAAGCAATGTAAATAGATGCGAATAAGTTTGTGCGGATTTATATAAACTCATTCCTGGCCTGAAATCGCCTTTTCCCCTAAAATTAACTCGGCGACTTGTTTTTTTTCTGTAATATTAATTGCACTCCGTCCTTCGTTAGTTGGCGTAAATATTTTCCGCATATCGAAGTGCATCGGCGCGGCGGTGCCGCTGCTTAATTAGATGCGGCAGGCTGGCCTTTTAAACTCTAGCGTGCTCCGGTTAACGTGGCGAAGGACCGTCCGGGGGGCTGATTTGCGTGGGATTGTTTTTCAGCCGGGGCACGGCGAGCGTGCGAGCGCGGTACCGTGCGGCCCCAGCTCGCCTCGGCGCATCCCCACGGCGGGCTAATGGGGCTCCGTCCGAAGCGTGGCAAACGCGGCTAGCTGCCGCCCGTGACCGGAGCCGGTGCGCCGCGCCCGCCCGCCCCGATAAGCCGCAGCAAGAGCCCACGGTAGGTTCGTGCTTATTGCTCGCCTTCGGGGCACCGTCCTTGTGCATCTGAATTAGTGCCTTCACTTCTATTTTATGTCGACATTTTAATATGCATCTTACACGGATATTGTATTAAAAGTAGTTAACGATGTTATAGTACACAAAAATAATATTAGGGACCTTCTGCGCACGACGGAGGACCGTTAATTATCACTGTAGGTATTATAAATATTTGTGTTTCGGGTGATGCGGTAATTGTGCACCGGTTTAGCGTTCTGTTACTTGTTGCAGCGGAGACAAAAAAAATTGGGGATGCTGCCTGTCCCCCAAGTCATCTGTCCAATGGAAGAAGATGCCCGAGCTGCCTGCACAGCGCCGCCAAGCGAATGCCAGCCCCGTCCCCAGTCTCCTCCCTTTGTCACATGCAGGTACCACGTCTGGCCCAGTTCCGATCTACTTGGTTGAGCCTTTTGAGGCTGTTAATTCATCTGAACCGTTTAAATGTTCCCGAATTTTTGAGAACTGCTTAATCTCATCGTCTTGGTCAGCATCGATTGTTGTAGAACCCTAAAACATAAACAAAACTGGGCAAAGTCTTCCCAGACTTGGAAGCCAGCAAATGGGAGCCAGTGAACCCAGATCCACTAGCTACTGTAACAGGACACTAAGAAGGCTGACATCCTCTCTGATTTCCTAGATTAGTTTTCTCCAAGCTAAGAAGCAAATACTTCTCAAACTGCATGTTATAATTTAAGTAGGATTCGCCCCCATTGTAACTCTAGCCTCTGGAATCTGTTGCCTGCTTGAATCTCACTAACATCCAGGGTGCTCACCAATGATGTGAGACGGAAGCAAGCGAGGAGGAGGAGCGGCCGTCTCAAGCTGGCTAAGGAGCTGGAAGGTGCCGTGAAGAAGGGGGCGAGATCCTCTTCCGGCCTCACGAAGAGGATGGCCAGCAGCACGGTATGTCGGCTCTGCCCCTCTCACGAAGTTCCTCTACTTCCTGTATTTCTGCATTTCTCATTTTCAACTTATGTCTTTTAATGGATTTGATGATGAGGGGAGATGTGTTTTGTTGTGTAACGGCTTACTCATTTCTTCAGTGCTGTGTTGATTTTTGGCTTAAGGTGGTGAGTGCATGGTGTTTAAATGTAGGCACAGTTGTAGTCACTTAGCCAGAAGCTTCTTAGTCCAGATTTCACTGTTAGAATGGCTTTTTGGGAGGAGAAATCTTTTAACCTGAATTTCTGCGATGAAACAGTCAGCTACATAAATTTGTAAATGTCTGGATGCTGATAAAGTGACCTTGGCAGATGCTTTCAAACTGCAAATCAAAGCACTGGGTAACTGACTAAGCGTGTTTATCTTCTCATTTGCAGGTGCAGGTCACACAGTCCTTGTCTGTGAAGCTAATAAGGATTGATTCCCCGCTTAAGAATCAGAAGACGGAGCATTCGGTAGCCGGCACTGTTTGTCTCCGTGTGCCATTTATCAGACAGTTTTCGTGCTGATATTCGGGGCTCTGAAACATGGGTTGTTTCTGGCCGTTATGACTCATTGGTTTCACGATGATTCCTTTTTTGGGATGTTGTTTCCTGTCTTTTTGGCACAGGCCTGTTTGGCAGGCTGAATGCTGTTCCATTTGTGCCCGTGCATGTGTATAATCATATGTGCCAGTCTGTGGCAGGGTGGTGGTCGAGAATGATTGGGAGATCAGGAGAGACCCAGGGAAGTTATGTGCAAGTTTGCACAATGTTGACATTTGAGTTGATTTGTAATGGTTTTTCCCCACAGAAAAGTTCCAGCATACAAGATCAAAGTGGACTGACCATGTAAGTGCAGAAAAGTTTGACGGGGTAAAGATCCACCGGCTGACTGACTAATTAGGATGTTTCCTGGCTGGTTGTGATGTATTACTGAATGCTGAGAACCTGTAGCTGGGCTACCATGAGTTTGGCACTAAATACATGCAGTACTTCCCCTCTGAGGTTTATCTGCTTGATCTTCTTGATAACTCTGTGTGGGGGACAAGGAGCCAGTATTCTCACACAATTAGGAGTCGCTTTCAGATGCCTCTGCCAGTGAACGCAGTGCACACAACTGTTACCGGGAGGATTTATTTATCCATCTGAACCGTTTCTCCTATTTGTTACTCATTCAACATGTTATTCCTTTTGGCTGTAATGATTTCTTCAAATCTGCAGTTTGGTTCCGACTTCAGTCATGATTGGACCAAAATAGTCATGTGATGCATGCAATTAGAAACCCATAAAATTAGTGTAATATGTGAAATTTACAAAATATACAGCTTACCCTAACATTAGAATATTAATTTTGTAATTTGCATGTTAATGTTAATTGTGAAATGAAAAATGAGCTTTATAGCGTTGATAATACAATTTAGAGCTCAACATACTGACCATGTAGCAGTGGGTTGGGGGTGGTGGATATCGCTGTCTTCCAGAACCACAACACAACATCATGAACATTTGTATTGTAGTTTCAGTCTCTGTTTCAGAATTGTTACACTACTGTCATTCATGTATATTGGGGAATATTATACTTCTTTAGTGTTTAATATATCTTCTTGCTTGTAGGTCCACTAGGGGACATGGCTCCAAATGTGTGGACCCAGCTGCCTCCATGCTTCAAGAAAAGGACTCTGTTACTCGAAATGCTGAAACTGAGCTGGAAGCTGGTCGAGCAGAAGATTGTCTAGAAGAGCCCGAGTCTCCTGAAAGCCCTTTGCCCGTGAAGCAGTGGGTCATTGGTCCTCTGTTACAGACATTCAAATCCAAGATGGCTAGCTTCACCGAAATCGTTATGACTCCAGTCAGGTTTTTCAAAACGAGCCCCTCATCCTCGGACTGCAGTGGCAATCCCGTTAACACAGATCCCAGTGAGGACTCTGATGGCTGCCTGAACTCCCATGGACTCCATCCAGAGAAAAAAACTGAAGGAGACCAGAAAGGAACGGAGAGCAGTATAAAAAATGTTGAAAACTGCTATACCTCTCTGAAGGGTAACAAAATGCTCAAAAGCAAAATCAGCAAAGGAATCATAAATGAGTCCCGTTCTTGTGTAAATAACTGCTGCACAGATCGGAACGGTGCTGTCCGGAAGTCCTCAGCAGTCCAGAAATTAAAGTTTGAGGCAGAGGTCAAAGTCCAAAGCCCTATTCAAGAGCAGGATTTTGTCCTTTTTGATGAACGGAACAGTGATGATGTTTTTCTCCGTGAAATGGATGGTCAGAGTGATTCTTGCATTGATAACCAGGTAGTTTCTGTCAGGGAAGGTGAGCAGGAGCTTCATTCAGATCTCTGTCAAAAACATCCATCTGGTACAGAGACAGGGACAGATTCCTCTTCTGAGAAGTCCTGCCGCACTGACCTTAGTTTATCCTCAAACTCAGGCACACCGGGGCAGAGGGAGGCATTTATTCTTTTGAGAAGGTTGGACAATAAATGTCTTCTTGAGCATGACTCCACTCCTGACTGTCCTCGCAAACGGTTGCGTTCATTGCCTGTGGAAGCCGGTTTGGTTTTTTCAGAAGTGTCATCGGTCCTCTCTGAGCTGAGGGAGGGGCATGACCTCAAAGAGTCCTCAGGGCCCGTGACTCATGAGACTGTTATTAGCATGGAGTCGGATCACTTGACACCCTTAAAATATTACACACCCCTTGATTCTCTCATACTTTCTGGTGATGTTGAGGAGGCGGGTGTTGGGCAGGGGAGAATCTTGGAGAGTGTTGATGATGGGCAGCCTTCAACCATATCCATCTCATGGGGTCAGAGGAACACGGACATTGAAAGAAAGGAATGTACAACTTCTCTTTCCTCACTGAGCAGGTCCTCTGTATCCCCAGAAAATATGAGTGCGCCCTCTGTTCAAAGCCTGGCAGAGGACGAGCTACAGCCAAGTCACCTAGAGGTTTTGGCCTGCCCTCTATGTAGTCCTTCATTGGAAGGACCCTCTTCCACAGAAGAAAAGGATGGAACTGAAGAATCTTGTAGAGTCCAACCTGAAGGTCACATGGCAGATTGCAGAGGAAACATAGCCAAGCAAGTTGATGAGAAAATGGAGGAAGACCATACTGGAAAATTGCTGAGTGCCTCAACTGATAAAATCAGGAGAGGAAGACGACAATTGCAAAGGAGAAGTGGAAGAATGTGTAATGTCCGTGTTGAGTGTCATAGGGTTAAGGGTGAAGCTGTCAGCACAAAAAAGCAAATCTCGGAGAGTGGTAGATCTGAATCTCTAAGAGGAAGAGAAGCAAGTAAAGGAAGGAGAATGACGAGCAAGAAAAAGGTATCTCCTGTCACACAGGAGGTGGCTTCCACCAAAAGGCTTGCCGTTAACTGTCTGAAGAATCTTCCTTTGGACCTTACAGATGGCAGTGTTGGTAACAGTGGGTCTGACCGCAGTATCAACAGCAGTGTACCCGACCCAAGAAAATGTAGGCGTAAAGGTAGAATGTCGAGGTGTCCAGAGCTGCCTAATGCTGTCAGAACTGACTGTAGTCCATGTCCCTCAGAGGAGCACGCACCATCTTTGTCGGATTGTACAAAAATATCGTGCTCAACACGGGTCTCCGCTACAATGACAATCACTATAGCAAGGGAAGAGGAGGAGGGTGGGATGGTCAGCAGCAGTACGGGAGACGGCATGCATCACACAGTCCCAAACACGAGATATCAACGCTCCAGCTGTAGAAAGAGGGGTTCAAATCCAGAAATTGCAGCGGGTCTCACTGCAAAGTGTAAAAAGGGTCTGGATGGGCAAGGGGTCCTTGATGATGCTCTGCAGACCAGTGGCTTGAAGGAGATGACTAAGACTCACAGTGATGAAACTGTAAATTTAGGCCAGAGCATAGCTAGGAAACGAAAGCATAAAACCCTCTGTAGTGCAACAAAGGTACCTAAAAAGCTCTATGATGGACCGCGAGGGGCAGAAGTGGGCAGGAGTCGGGTGGTGGACATGCATGCGCAGGGGACACAATCAGAAGGTTTGGGCAGGGACTGTGAGATTGGAGGAGGAACACTGCAGAGTAGAGATTCCAGTGCTGCAGAACTTAATCCAAAAAAGAGAGTTGGCCAACACCTTGGTAAAGATGCAAGTTCATCCAGTACACTGGCAACACCAATGAGCCCCTTCAAGATCTTCACACCATTAACCAGCTCTCTATACCCATCTGATAATCCAGTGGTGGTGGAAGGTAATTCAGTGGATGGGTGTACCTCATGTGTAAAGGCTGACCAATCGGGCAATCAGACTCCTGCTCCACCTGTGGGTGGCCTCCCATCCTATTGTGAAGAGGAAATAAAGGCCTATTGTGCTCCTGGCCTGGCAGCCTCTCGTCTTGTTGTGAAGCTTGAGAAATTAGAGACTACAGAGAGGAAGGCTAGGGAGGAGAAAATACCTGGGATTGTGAGCAGCTCCGTTGTAAGTAGCCCAGTGCAGCCAAGAAGAGGATGGAGAATGAAAACGGTGAAGGAGCAGAAGGAGGTATCAGGTAGCGGCCCTCTGCATGCCCGCTTGCTGAGAAGCCGTTCCTGTCCCGAGATCCCCTTGTCACTCCTTGAGGATTGCTGGAGCACCTTGCCATGCCCTTCCCCCCCCCACAGCACCCTCCAGCACCACTCTCCTGTCCATCCGTCCCCCTCGCCAACCAGGCGCACTCGCCGGCACACCGTCTGCAGCGTGGAGGTGGAACGGGAAATTGCACCGCTGTGCCTCCGCAAGGAGGTGTACCCCACTGGCTGCTCCGCCACCTCCCCCTCCTGCACCTCCCTGATGGTTCTCGCCTCCTGCTTCTTGTCCAGCCCGCTGGCCTTCCTCTCGCAGAAACACGGTGGGAGCAGCTGTAGCCCGCGAACCGGCACTGGTGGCAGCAGCAGTCGTGACTCCACCTCCTCCTCTTCGTCGTCGTCCTTCCCCTCATACCCTTCCCCTGCTTCCCCAGTAGTCCGTCACCTCTTCCCTGGCTCCAGTACCTCTGCCCATTCCAGAACTGGCCAACCCACTGCTTTCATCTCCCCCCTGTGTAGGTGAGCACCCAAGAAGCTTGGGAGAAACTAGTGCCTTAATATTGGAGGGTGTTAGCTCTGTATTGTTAAGACGGGGCCATTGGCTGTTTTGGGTCGTTATGCCCCTTCAGCCTATGGGAGTCTTTTTTTCTGGCAACTGATGAATTTTTTTTCCCCCTCCTCCCCCTTGGCATGTCAGTGCCTCCTCGCAGGTCTCCTTAGAGGGACCCAGTCCAGGGAGGCTCCAGCAGGAAGAGGAGACCAGTCAGAGTGCCAGGACCCGGGAGGAGAAGGCACTCTCCTACTCGGAGATCAAGGTAGTAGGCTTGGGCGGTATCCAAATTTTGATACCGTCAAACCTCCTCCCTATTTTACCTCGGTATACGGTATTACCGT
>JAODKL010000045.1:6909508-6921794 GCA_026780765.1 Petrocephalus schoutedeni | reverse complement strand
AGTGCAGTTTTATGGAAACTGTTTTTAACGTATGTTTATGTGACGATTGCAATATGACTGATGTGAGGAAGTGTTTCTGAAATTAATCTTTCTCCTGGAACTGGGAAATAAAACGTCAGTTCATCCGTACCCTGTTTATTTTTGATGAAAAAAAAAGTTTTTCCATGTCGAAAAAAGGGCGTTTGTGGGGCTTAATATTCGTGATCAAAATGCAGCAAAAACCTGCCGTGAGAAGCGATCCAGCAGGACACGTGAGACCTGCTTTTGCTAGGGGAGACGGAGCCTATTGGAGCACCGCTTTGCTGCCATGGCTGGCAGTATGCGATACGACTTTTAAATCACGCATCTAAATGGTTTTCCAGAAGCCATTGTGTGTAGGATCCCGTCAGCAGATAGATGCCTTTAAAATGTGAGCGCAGGCAGAATGAGGCGGGCAAGGTGCCGTGGGACCCGGGGACAGCCGAAGCCCCGCGTTCTGACAGGCGTGACACGCCGCCGTCCCGCGCTTTGGTGTCACTAGCGGGATGACAGCGGGCTCGGGGACACGCAGAAGGGCTTATTGTGAATATGGAGATTTAGGGCTGAGATGGGGAAGCCTCCAGAATGAAATGCAGGCTTACATCTAAGAGCGATCAGACAGCAAGGCTCCAAAGACATCAACAGTGGGGGATGTACAACTGTACCCTGTGTCATGCGACAGTAGCATATTAGTATTTAAAGGAACACATTATTTTACTAGTATGTATAATATTATTTTATAAGTCATGTATATATACGTGTGTATATATAGCAAGACTGCCTGAGTAAATAGGCTGTTACTATGTATTAAACTATCGCTTTTTTGCATTCAGACCCTTTTCCATCTGTGGGCGGTTAATAAAATAAGCAGATGTAAATAGCATTTGATAAATTCCTGAGTAAAGTCTGCTTGCTAATTGCCACGATTGCACGACGGAACTGCACACTGCAGCCGATAAAAGGAAAGGTAGGAAACATCACGGGAAAAAAATGACCCGATTGCCAAGCACGATGTATATATTTTTGCCAAAATTTGCATAATATGCTGGTGTGTTTGAAAACATCGCCTTGGTGCTTATGCCCCGCAGTCGTACAGGGTGGATGCTCCGTGTGCGGATGAATCCCTTAAAGCTGCTGAAACGCTCGTTTCCCCGGTTCCGTTAATACTGAGTTACTATCTGTGATCGTCAAAACGGGAGGGAGGGCGGCTGGGAGGGAGGCGAGGCGGCTTCCTCGGCGGCGCACCTCGCTCGAAAGCCGAGCGCAGCACACCAACATTTCCCCGATGGATGCAGGCTGCATCCCGCAGCGAAGATGGCAGATAAGACGCGTCCCCGGCTTTTCTCTTTAACGCAGCCCCAGCTTTAGAAAGCCAAAGCGCCGAGGAGTCTGCGGAAGGTAAGGCGGAACCTGTTGTGCGCTGCCCGGGTCTCCGACACATTATTTTAAGGGCTGGATAAGGACGCGTCGCCTAGGTGAGAGCGAACAGGACGCAGCTCCGATCTGCCGCTTGGTAAAGTAGCCAGACTGCGACGCGCGCGGATTATTTGTTGATCCGAGCACTCCATAGAAAACAATACCAATAGTTTGATTTCGATTTATTTTTTAAACATATGAAATTGATTTTTATGTTCCCTGTTAGGAAAAAATCTGTTCTCTTTTGTTGAATGCCACAATATATCAACGCAGTTATTTATCTAAATTATTTAACTCGTTTAAATCAAAACTGCTTTTATAAATATTGCATTTTTAAAATTTTACTTGACCTTAGCAAACAGCTTAAAATAAAACCATTTTTGCTCATGACATTTTGAGAGGATTGAAATACCAATGAAATTATTATTATTATTATTATTATTATTATTATTATTATTAGTGGTAGTAGTATTTATATTATTATTATTATTATTATTATTATTATTATTATTATTATTATTATTATTATTACTATTATTTTGCACAAAACATTCGGATACTTCTTAGGAGCACGACGAGCGCCCCCCTCTGTTGAGAACAGGCAAACCTCTTTCTAATCAAGCCTAATGTAAAAGATTCATCCTGACTGTGGTACACCATGTACAATATAAGCTTCCCTACTATGAAAGTACACAGCCTGACTTAATGTTGGCACCATTTTCAATCCTGTTATAGCAACACATGTTTGTATTGACGTCCTATGTGTCCTTTTTTGTTTCAAGTCCATGTTTGTTTGTTGTGTACATTTTAGACTAATGTCTAAAATAAGTGGTATGAATATATTTATAATATAATCTTTCCCCAAACGTCTGTCAGAAGTGTCCTGTCCCACGCCTGGTCGTCATTCGGGAGGGTGTGGGCTGCCCCCCGGGCGTACATGGGGCAGCCCCCACGCTTGTCAGCACCCCCCACGAACAAAACAAAAACACGCCTCTCCCCCGGGCGTCCGCTGCTATCACACCCTCATCTCACATCTTCCTGCCATGCCGCATCTGGGCCGGGGGAGACAATGGAGCTCCGCTGCTCAGATGGCTTGGATGTGATGTTTTGTCAGGAGCTGGCACATGCGGGAAATGCGGGCTCTCTGCTGCGGGGCACCGGGCTCTGCACGCTACCGCCTCACGGCTGCGGGGCGAGCGTCGTGAATGCGGGGAAAAGCCCTGCGAATACGTGAAGGGATAACAAAGCAAACAGTTTCTTTTTCCGTTTTAATGAAGTGACCATTTGCAGGGTCCATATGCGCCTGCGCCCGCAGTCACTCGGCTATTCGGGCACCATATGCGCCTGTTGCGGGTTTTTTAACGCTTAGTTCCCTGCATTTATAACTGTGGGGGGGACATATCGCCGACTTGCAGCTATCTCAGGATCGCCTCCGGCGTGCGGTGCAGTGTGCACCACGAAAGAGTGGCATATCTTTCTGAACAGCATCCCCCCTCCCGTAAATAAAAAGCAAAATCGACGACAAAAGGCTTTCATAACGTCCCCCAAGCCTGCTTCTGGTGTCATTTGGTTGGCGCGTTTTTTATCCTGAAAGGGAGTTGGGGTCGCCTACTGCCTAAGGTTTTCACATCTAACGCCAGACGCCTTGCTGTCCGTTGAAAAATTTATTCGGACCGCCTGTGTCTGAAAATTTTATACCATCCAGCTGGACGCAATTTCTAGATCTTATGAATAAAAAAGAACTACACAATTGTCCTTTTATGTCACATATATGTGTATGAAATACATTCATATATTCATTAATTGTATCATATGTAGAACACCCTGGGCACCAGCTCTCATACCTAAATTTGATTGAGCACTGTAATATCTAGTCAGCTAATTACAGTGGTTTTAATTATGGTCTTCTGATACTGCCTGTTTGGTTTTAGTCCTGACAAACAGTAAGTCCATTCAGATAAACCCTTCTCTGGTCTGTTGCCTGGGCAACATGGTCTAGAGTCCCTGCCCTCAAGGGGGCAGTATGAAGGTCTAACTTGATGGAGCACTATTGATTGTATCTAGGAGAGCTTGACCAGGGCATAGTAACAAGGTAAAATGCAACACATTCTGGTATCTGAGTTAGAGTGGAGGAGAGTAAACACAGTCAAGATCAGGGAGAAGCTCTTTGGGAAATTGGTAGTCTGTCGTGACTTTGCATCCCTATATTTTGCCAAATCATAAGAAAGGAAGTGGCTGGATATTTCGAGGCTGACATGCTCGGGCCAAAATCAGGGTCCAGAAGACCTGGGACCTCATCATCAGTGTGATTGATTATCAGAGGTCAGCTGGACGCCACAGTGCGACAGACCAGAAGCTGGCAACAGCAGCCACCTGTCTGGACTGCGGTTAAATACTGAGAAGGCAGTCAGAGCAGTGACACTCAGGCAATTTATCACGGAGCTGATGGCAGAGTCACTGTGTGCTTTTTCAATAGCCGGGTCCCGGAAATCCAGTTTGAAACACGAAAGAAACAGGCAAACAAAAATAGTTTTATTGGAAAAGTGGGACGGCCAGCGATGCGGCAGCATTGAGAGTCATCCAAACAATAAAAAATAAAGGAGAGAAACGCTGGGAATATTGGAGGCAAAAATCAGCAACAAAGAAAGCAGGAGCTGCTTCATGCTGGCAGAACCAGCGGGTCTCACTGGGAGGATGGCCCGCTTTCCCGAGCGCGGTCACGCGAAACGCGGCCACAGAGCCGACCGCTCTCCGCCTTGGCAGGGCCCTCACGAGGAATCCTCCCTTTCAAGGTCTTTCCGGTCCTTTTTTTATATAAGAACCTGTTCTGCAAATTCTTATGAAAATGGAATATATAGAGGGCCCAAGAGGAATATTTGTTATTACATATAAAATATATGTAAATATTCAGCCGGCTTGCCAGCCCGCGTTACAGATGACGCCCCTCTGCCTCCGGCGGAGGTGGTACCGTGCGCCGCGGCGTAATGGGATGTGACAGTAATGTGCACGCTGCACTTTCCCCTCCGTTTCAGAATCGATTGCATTTTCTGCCAGTGCGTTTTTTACATTTGCCATAATGAAATGCGGGCTGGTCGGAGCTGACTAGGCGCTGGCTGGCACCCCTGCCAGGAGAGCAGAGGTGGCAGACCCCGGTGGTGCGGGACGGTCCCGATCTGCCAGACGTCATCAAACCCCCACCCCGCCTGCTGGGCAAATCAAAGGCACCACCTTCTGCCTAGTCTGACGCCTCTTTAAAATCCTGACGCCGTCTTGGTAGCTTGAGGCGTGTGGGACGGTGACGCCGGGGCTGTCAGTGCCGTCTAACGCCACGTGCCACGCCGTCTCTGTCTCAGCTTCCACTCAACTCTGTGTCCTTTGGACGTGTTCCGGCGATCTGCCTGGAACTCGCCCGAAACATCTGCTGCGTATGAATGCATTATTTATTTAAGTTTTAAATATTTCAGTCAGTTTTATCTAAGACTTCAATGTTAAACATTTAGCATAAATAATTTTAAAATTATAAATATTAAATGGATTATTTAGGATAGGATTAATCTCTGCAAATTTAAGAAGCGTAGTTTGAAATATAGTATTTTTCTTAAAAGTAATAAAAACCAGGACTAGACGTTCATTAGGGTTAATGTCAGTCTTGGCACCCCTCCCCCCCGAAGGGAGGGGGAACTCTTATATTAACATCCCAGGCAGCAGTGGGGGCTGGGCCGGGTTCAGAATGGCATCCAATGGCACGGAGAGGCGCCGGCAGGCCACGCCCATCACCACGCCGGAGGGCAACGTAGTAATGAGCTTCAGCTTTGAGAGCTACCAGCTGGAGGAGGAGGACTTCCAAGCCAAAGAGGTTCCAGACAGAGGGATTCTTACCTTCGCAGAGCCGGGTAAGACGCCACCATCGCTGTCAGAGCCTGCGGGGTTAGGGTGGGGCTGCCCTGTGGACTGAATGTGCCCCAGAACCACCAGCCCCCCTAAGATACGGAGCCATTTGTATGATAATTTGTCTCGGCTTTTGGAAAAAGCTGATGCTCTATGACATCTGGTCCCTGAGTTCCCCACACGCCAGCAGACAGTCCCAGACTCATCCTCCAGGATCAAAATAAATCAAGGATACACTCCCGCCTGCCATAGGTTTAGCTCTCGAAATACGGAGGCTTGGCTGCTTTTCGGAGCCCCACGATCATCTTGCCAGAGGAGCCGCTGCGGGTTTCCTTTGGACCGTTAATGTGGAATGAGCTCTCTAATGGACCAGAGCCATTACCAGGAGGCCCAGTCAAGTGATTAGGAGTAAGCATACCTTGCTTTCTGAGGCTGTCGTGAATGGCTGCTAGCACTGGGCTCCAGGGGCTGAGACTCTTTGTGGCAGTGGAATGGGGGGGGGGGTGAGCTGGCTTACAGAATATCCCATAGCCTATAAGCGGTACTCTGGGATAAGTGTGAAATGGCCACGCTTGCTATAGAGGCAGTCTATGTAAGCCTAAAATCCCCTGCAAAGCGGGAGACGATTCTGACTCTTAAAGGGTTTCCAAGAGAACAAGTAATAACAAGTTCCGCTCTGCGGTGCCAGCCCGGTGCTCATTGCGTGTCCCCCCCTCTGGTTTACCACGGTTAGTCTTCGAGGACCCTGCCCCAGATGACCGCTACCATGGGATATACTTCGCTATGCTGCTGGCCGGCGTCGGATTCCTGCTGCCTTACAACAGCTTCATCACGGACGTGGACTACCTGCATCACAAATTCCAAGGTGAGTCATCCCCTGTGCTCCAATAGGCTGGCAGCATTAGGGTGGGGGCGGGATTTCCTGACATTTGTTGGGCGGACACGTAAGTGTACAGCCAATGAGGAACCGATGATGGGCTGAGTTTTTTCTTATCTCTCTTCTCATCCTCCTGCTGGTCCTTCAGGAACGTCTATTGTGTTTGACATGAGTCTGACATACATCCTGGTGGCCTTGCTGGCGGTGGTCCTGAACAACGCCTTGGTGGAGACTTTGGGTCTGCATACCCGCATCACTGTGGGTGAGTGGCAGGAGACCAACCGCGATAGCATCTGCCTGTTGCAGCAAGACTCTTAACGCTACTCTGATGCCAATATACCAGCAAGTAGTTATTGATCAACAACAGTCACTATGACTGTTATGACAATATTAACTCTGTGGGACATACAAAATAAGATGTGCTTCCTAACGTGTCAGGGCCTTTAGGAGAGTCGAAGACAGTTACAGGAATTCAACCTTAGGCGAATCCTTCCTGTGACTTTGGACTTTGCCTTGCGAAACAACTCAGGATCAACCTCAAATGGCAGACCTGCTTTTCTTATTTGTGTGAGCTGCATTTACGAGAACATTTGGCTGGGGATCGCCGCGACAGCCCAAAAGCAGCTGCATCCAATGGCCTTGATGGAATAGCCGAGTTATTAATACTCTCACCAGCGCGGGGAGCATTAAATCGCACACATGGCCGACCAAGACAGTTCCATTAGAGCAGAGATAGAGCCTTAGTTCTAATGAGATCAAAGGATGCGCTTGGAACAGAAACCCCTTTGTGCTTTCTCCAGCAATAACACAAGGCTTTTGATAATGTAGCCGTTCTTGAATTCAGCGGGGTGAATTAAGATGGCTCAGTAAAAACACAAGGGACACAGGGACAAATCCTGGGAGGATGTCGGCATGTCCGGGGTCACACTAAGCTCTCGAGCTTGTAGGGGGAGGCGCGCATCCCCACAGATGACAGAGAGAACTCAATGCCGCCCCACCTGCAGGCTACCTGTTTGCACTCGGGCCGCTGCTGTTCGTGGGCGTCTGCGACGTCTGGCTGGAGCAGTTCACCAACAAGCAGTCCTACGTCATCAACCTGGTGGCTGTGGGGGTGGTGGCGTTCGGATGCACAGGTAACCGGGCCCGGGAGCCGCTGCGCTGATGGCGAACAAGCCTCCCACTGCCAATGCCCCTCAACCTTCTCCCCCTCTTCTCATTCCAGTCCAGCAGTCCAGTTTTTACGGCTACATGGGGATGCTTCCAAAGAGGTACACCCAAGGAGTCATGACCGGAGAGAGTAAGACCCCGCCCCGCCCGGGCCTCACCTGCCACCCACACAGGCCGCCCCTGAGCTGGCGTGTCCGATCGTTAACCACGGATCCGGATGTCAGATCCGCGCCGTCTGTATCAGAGGAGCCCTTTAGGCAGCTGTGTCGTTGTGGTTTGTTGTATTTCCTGGAATGAAACATTTCATCTGTCAGGTATAATTTGTATTTTGCAGCCATATAACTAAACCCACTGTGTATCATGGTTTGTTAGGAAAACTAATGCACATGAAAATAGGAAAGATTTATAGCAAGGGTGTGGATTTGGGTATGGATGCTAGGGACAGGTACCTACCTACCAATATTGTGGGGATACCATGTGTATTTGGGGGGGGGATCAGGGCTGATTTGGATGCGATCCCTACCAATGTTGAAATCAAACCAACACCCTTGATTTAAAAAATGTTTAAAATGACAAAAAAAGGGAAAAATAAAAAAAAGACATTTATGTCAATATATTTTTATTCTACTGTTATTCCATGGAAGTCAGCTGGTTTGGTTCTTAAGATAAACATGAAGGCAGGGATTCCCTAACTCTAACCCTAACCCCGCCTAATCCGATATGCTGTCCGCTGCATGCAGGCACTGCGGGCGTCATCATATCCCTGAGTCGCATCTTCACCAAGCTCCTGATCAAGAACGAGAGGAAGAGCACCATCATCTTCTTCCTCATCTCAGTCTGCATGGAGCTCACCTGCTTCATGCTCCATCTGCTGGTGCGCCGGACCCGCTTCGTGCGGTACTACACCAGCCTGGCCCGCCAGGGCCTCACCGAGGTCAAAGGTCACACGGACCGGGCCACCGGATACCAGGTCCACCATGATGTCAACGCAGAGGAAGTAAGATTCGTAAGTTTTTCTTTTGGTAGAAAATGCTAAGCTAGCGGGACATATTATGAAATTCATTTTCTTAATTTGTAATGTGGTATAACAGTTCAGGTCTGCTTAGGAAAAAACAATGTAAAGTACTTTAGCACCTGCTAAGGATTAAGGGTGTATGTGAGAAACAGGATGGAGTATCTTTGCAAGGGAATAGAGTACCCGAGAAGCAGAGTGGACTAATTCTGTAAGGGAGTGGAGTATCCGAGCGATGGGGCTGAGTACATTTGTAAGGAAGTAAAGTATCTGAGTTTGTTCATCATTAATGAATCATGGCGCATGATTAAGGGAGGTGAGTATCCGAGTGGCAGGATGGTGTATCTTTATAAGGGAGGAGAGTATACCAGTGGCAGTGTGGAGTGTCTTTGTAAGGGAGTAGAGTATCTCAGTAGTAGGATGGTGTATCTTTTTAAGGGAGTAGAGCACCTATATGACAGGATGGAGTATCTTTGAAGATCTTTGGAGTATCAAAGAGAGTTGAGTATCCGAATGGCAGAATGGAGTATCTTTATAAAGGATTAGTGTACGTGCCTAACAGAGTGGAGAATCTTTTTAACAGAGCGAAGTATTTTTGAGGCAGGGTTGAGTATCTGAGCAACACAGTGAAGTCATCGAGGCTGCAGTTGAAATCATTTCAGAATGAATGCATGGTCTGTAACAGGACTGGTGGGGGGTATTTATCTGGTGATTTATTAAGGCAAGAGCACCAGCTGTGTATCCACAGCCAAACGCCACACCCCTGCCAGAGCCCTGCATCGCCATAACAACAGGGCGGTGGTCAGCCTGAGAGTGCGTCACGAGCAGGCAGGCTGCACACCGACTGCCTGGCTCCTTATCGCATCAGCCGTGATGAGCATTCACTGCCTGGATCTGTTCAGCTTGTGACACGTTTATTAAAAAAATATGCTCTAATTGTGTAAAATAACCCAGAAGGCTCTTGGCGTGTATTTAGAACACATTTTCTATTTAAAAGAGGTATCGAGCCAAAATCTACAACACACTGGTAGACTCTCCTTTGGCAGGTTACCTTTTACTGTTTTATTGTTCTGAATTTTTTGTCAATTAGTGGTTTGGCCATTTCCCATTTTAAAGTCACATTTCCAACCAGACATGGGGGCTGGTTTTCCTTTCCACACGCTGAGGAAAATAATTAGCTTCTACGGTGAAAAAAAAACTAAAAAGTAAACGACCTCATTAATCCAAGCTTTAGAAGGTTATTTCTGAAGGTGTGCATGGAGAGACTGATAGTGAATTCACGTTTCTGCTGAATGACAGCAAAAAAATGAAAAAATAAACTAATAACTGCCATTTTATCTATCCTAAAAAACCTGTAACATCAATCTTGAACACTGAAGAATAACTCTAAAATGCCCAGCAGAGAATCCCACTTATTAATGTGGACGGACTTCAGTTACACACGCAGCACAGAGCATGCAGCAGACAACATGGTGGGAATTAAAACAACACAGAAAATAATTTCCCAGCCCAGCCAGGAAAAAAACCTTTGAAAAATGAACAGGGAGAGCTGGTGCTGCGTCCAGGTGCTGAAAACTGTATTCCTTCAACAATTTAATAATCCGTCATATGAAAATCTTCCCATCTGTCCTCCCTAAAATGGCTGCCTCTTTGACGGTTATGATTATGTGAGTACCGGAGTCTGTTTTTTATCCCCTTTAAATTTTCTTTATCTCGGAAGATTGTTTCATTTGGTCGATTGTCTGGGTTTACCTTGAGATGTTGCTGTCTCAGTTATTGGCTTGAGCTACGACCCCCCCGCCCCCCCAGGCAGTTGTCATGATTTAGCTGTCAGATAAGCACAGTACAGCCCAGTGCATCCCTGGCATGGAATAATGTTTGGTTCCCTTGGATGTCAGAGGCCACTGCTGTTTGTCTCTCTGCCTTGACAGAGAAACAGCACTGGTTCAGAAATGGGACTGAGTCAGAAAACGTCCAGAAAAATTAAGATGCAAAGGTGGAAACTTACCCAGTTCTTGAAATGCTTCACCAGCCAATGTAATTCTGCTGTACTGGGTTATTTTTAAATTTAAAATTTTTTTTTTTTTACTACTTTTTAGTAGATTAGAGAAGCACAACCTGGCATTGGGTGCGTTCGACTTCATGCAGCCACTTATAGCGCTGGCTTAAAGCGATGCATTCTGGTCATTCTGGTCATTTCTGATTGGCCAAAACCTAACCGTCATGCATTGTGTCAAGACCAGAATGCATCACTTTAAGCCAGCGCTGTGAGCGGCTGCATGAAGTCGAACTCGCCCATTGACTCTTAGTGATGTCATAGAGGGCGGCGCTTGATTACCAGGATAGGGGGAATGATTGGCTGCGGGTTGGAAGGGGAGGAGCTTCCAGCTTCTTCTGATGATGGACTGGCTTGTACTTGAAGGACCCAGACCTGTACTCTCTTTCCTGTTAGGACGATGGGGCCATGGGCATTCCTTCTGCTGACGGCGAATTGGCTGGCAGAGGGACGTATGTGAGGTTTGACGTTCCCAAACAAAAAATAAAGAAAAGCTGGCCTACGGTGAAAGGTACGAAAGGAGGCGTTAATGCGATAGATATCAGAGCTCAACATCCCAGGTCCAGCAGTAGCTAGTGGACATTATGGATTTTGGTCCAGCCTGGTGATAGTAAATCCTCCCTCTATGAGATGCTTATTACATGCATCACATATTTCAAATCATGGTAAACACCATGTTTTAGCTGAAGACTCACTAAAGTAATCAAATTAAATTAAATTGTGCATTCCTTGAATGAATTAGTTATTAACTTAATTTAGATTAATCAATCCTTTAGTTACTTAAACACCAGGGAAATGAAGTAACCTTAGATTCATCGAAATAGTGAAGCAAATGAATCATTTTCATCATTATAATGGGCACACAGAAAACATTGTGAAATATCTATTTGGCTTTTTAAACATTAAATTTATTCCTGGCACAAAATCAATTTTAAGAAAAGGAAAATAACGTGGTCTTCAATTAACAAATGTGTTTTAAAGTAATTGAATGGTGTAGTGCATTTAATCAACACATCTGTCAGGGGTTATTAATTAAAGAGGCCATCTGGATGCTCTGCGTTTCTCTGGACCCTGGGATGTGAAAACGTGTGATGTATAAAATAAAAATAAGACAAAAGGTATGAATTATGATGCAATCATGGCATTGTGCATAAATGGTTGTTATGACCAGCGGGGGTCTGACCTGCGCCCCCTACTGGTGCCTGCAGACATGATCCTGCACCGCTACGTGGTCTCCTGCGTGATCTGGGCCTACATGCTCTCCATCGCGGTCACCTACTTCATCACCCTCTGCCTGTTCCCGGGCCTGGAGTCAGAGATCCGAAACGCCACGCTGGGGGAGTGGCTGCCCATTCTCATCATGGCCGTCTTCAACATGTCCGACTTCGTGGGCAAAGTAAGTGTGGGAGGAGCTGGAGGGCCAGGGGCCAGCCTAGGGTGGGGGCGTGACACTCGGCGTCCTCCTCTCCCCCCAGATCCTGGCCGCCGTGCCGTACGACTGGAAGGGCGGCCGGCTGCTGCTGTTCTCCTGCTTCCGCGTGGTCTTCATCCCCCTCTTCATCATGTGCGTCTACCCGGTTCAGAGGCCTACGCTCAGCCACCCGGCCTGGCCCTGCCTCTTCTCCCTCCTGATGGGCATCAGCAACGGCTACTTTGGCAGCGTGCCCATGATCCTGGCTGCCAGGAAGGTGCCGCCCGAACAGAGGGAGCTGGCAGGTGGGCGTCTGCACGCCGCAGTTAGTGCAGGGGAGACTGCGCAGGCGGGCGTCTGCACGCCGCAGTTAGTGCAGGGGAGACTGCGCAGGCGGGCGTCTGCACGCCGCAGTTAGTGCAGGGGAGACTGCGCAGGTGG
>JAODKL010000045.1:6842220-6854279 GCA_026780765.1 Petrocephalus schoutedeni | reverse complement strand
TGCCTGCAGTGCCAGTCAGTCGCCAGTGTAAAGCATGTGCCTGCAGTGCCAGTCAGTCGCCAGTGTAAAGCATGTGCCTGCAGTGCCAGTCAGTCGCCAGTGTAAAGCATGTGCTTTTCACTCCTGCAGTCTGTGTGAAAACAGCCTTTTCTTGGTAGCGGAGATCTTTAGATGTCATTGCTCTGTGTGGGTGCAGATTCACGTCGTGTCCCCAGTCCACCGTGTCCATTCAGGCCGCCAGGTGGCACCCCTCCTCCCCCCCTTTCTACATTGCGGGGCTTATGGATCGCCGCGTTGCTGGGGCTCGCCACGTCCGGAACCCGTATTTCATCTGTCTTGGTGCTGCGGCACCGTTGCTGCTGCTGTCCATCTCCGTGACGCCTTCAGAGCTGCCCCCCTCCCCGATTCCCCAGAGTCACTCCTGTTGACGCCTCTGAGCACCTGCTCCCCGACACCCCTCCCTCCGTCTCTCCGCGAGGTTCCGGGCAGCTGCCACGGGCTGACACATTCCCGTCCGATGGGCCAGTCGCTCTGTAAATTACCTCAGTCATTCTATTCTTTCCCTGCCCTATAGCGGGCGTGTTTCTGCCTTGGGGCATTGCATGCGATCCCATTGGCTGGCTGCACCGACCACCTGCCTCACTTCCCCCTTCGTCCCCCTTGACTTATGACGATCCTATGTGTGCTGGGGCCCGCTTTGGCACAACAGATTTGCACTTTAATATGCGATTAAAAATACCACGAGCTGTTGGTCATAAACAAAAGGTTGCTCTGTTTATGGTGCATGTATGTGTGCCTGTGTATGTCTGTGCGTGCGTGTATGTGTGCCTGTGTATGTCTGTGCGTGCGTGTATGTGTGCCTGTGTATGTCTGTGCGTGCATGTATGTGTGTGTCTGCGTGCGCATGTGTGTGTCTGCATGCATGTATGTATGTATGTGTGTGTGTATGTGTGCATTTGTCTGCGTCTATGCCTGCGTGCATTTCTCTGCGTGCATGCCTATGTGCGTGTGTCTGTGCGTGCATGCCTGCCTGCCTGCGTGCGTGTATGTGTGTGCGTGGGGCTCTGTCTGTGCGTGCAGCCTTATACACAGTTGATGGTTGTTCTGATGTCCCCAGCTGGCTGAACAGACAGTGAATGACCTTCGCCCCCCCTTGCAGGCTTCCCCCCCCTGCCAGGCAGTCTCTACCCCAGCCCCTACCTCCCCCTGGGCCCCCTGGATGCCCCTGGTGGTGTTGGCCCCCTCCACACCCAGCTGGGACAGCACATGCTCTTTGAATCGCAGAAAGGTGAGTGGCTCACCGGGGTGCATCATGGGATGCATCATACCCACACATTCTTTTCGGTGTTGCTCTCCAGCCTGCGTGCGATTGGGTGGCTGGCCGGCCAGCCTCTTCCTTGCTAATTTATCGCCGTCTGGGATTTTCCACCCGCTTTTGACTGCCAGTGGCTGAGGGAATGTCTGGCGCTCTTCTTGCAGATGGCTTCTACCTGCCTGGACACGGTGCACCAGCCGGCCTGCACTCCCAGCCCCCACTATCCCGGACCCCCGCGGTACCCCTGTCCACCTCGCTGTCCCGGGAGAAGGACATCCTGCTCTCAGCCAAAGGCTCGAAGGACACGGGCAGGGAGAAGCCGCACAAGGGCGAGTCGGGCGGAGCACCGCCACGGCGGGACAGGGAGAGATTGCGGGACGAGGGCCGGCCTCTCAGCGTGGTGGACCTGACCCAGGACCGGCCCGAGGACGAGCGCCGCCCCCCTCGCTCCTCGCCGCTCTTTCCCGAGCCCATCGCCGAGCCCAAGCCTAGGATCCCCGCCCCACCCCCCCCGCTGGTCACCTGCAGGACCAGTGGCCCTGCTTCCAAGTACCCAGGCCCTGATCCTGAGCGGTGTGCCCGGATGCCGGGTCCCGACGAGGACGACAAGCTGCGGAAATGCGAGCTGGCGACGCGCGTGCCCTGTGCCTGCCCCTCCCCCCCCGCCCCCCCNNNCCCCCCCCCTCCCCGGCTGCCCCCGCCCGGCCTCTACCCCTTTCACAGTGCTGCCAAAGAGCACAGAGTCATCGCCCCCACGTTCGTGCCTTCTGTCGAGGTTTACGATGAGAGGAACGGCCCCATTCAGATCGCTTCCCAGGCCCGGGACCGGCCCGGGGAGCGAGAGGGCGGCCGGCAGGAGTTGGGGCGCCCCCCCCAAGCACCGGAGCCGATACGCGAGGAGGGCTCTGTCATCAGGGCCAATACTGCCGCCCTTAGGAGACTGACGGCACCGGAGGCATGGGCGAGGAAGGCGGGCCACAGCCCGGAAGGCGGATCCAAGGAGGTTAGCAGGGTAGGGCTGGAGGCGGAGCCTTGGAACCCCGAGCGGGAGCGGCCGCAGAGGGTGCCCACGAGGGAGCCTGGCAAGGCTGCCCTCGGCGTCGAGCTGCCCCAGTCGAAGCCCTTCGCCTCGCCGGATCTCAAGTGGAAGCCCTTCGAGATGGGCAATTTCGCCTCCAGCCAGATGGCGGCACTGGTCGCCCAGCACGGGCACTCGGGACGGCCAGAGGAGGACGGGAAGAAGGCCTACCTGGACTCTCCTGCGGGGTCCCGGCCGGCTGGGACTGGCTCAGAAGGTGAGGTGTCTGCCATGCAGAGCCTGATCAAATACAGCGGCAGCTTCTCGCGGGACTCGGCCCGGCCGGCCTCCGACCCCAAGAACCCCTTCGGGGGCCTAGGCAGCGTGAAGCTGGAGGCGGGGACCCCGGGTTCCTCCAGGGTACAGCACCTGCCACCTCAGCAGCACGCCAAGCAGCTGCGCCGGGACCCCGAGCGGCCCGACAGCGCCAAGTCCTTCGGCCGCGAGAGCATCGGCCCCCAGGGCGAGGTGGAGGTGCGGCACCCCCCCGTGGGCATCGCCGTGGCAGTGGCCCGCCAGAAAGACAACAGCGGCAAGCCTGGTTCCAGCCTGGTGGACCGGGAGCGCCCACTGCTGGTGGGCAGCATCAAAGGTACGCACTCACCCCCGAAGTCCGCCCCACCTGTCTGAATGGCCTCATACGCGTTCCCACATGTCGAAATTCCTCCCATCCTGCTCCTAGATGTTTCCAGTGCTGGCATGCCCACAGCCATGAGGTGGTGGGCTCCCTGCCCTCTATATTTTCGTTCCCGTTTCCCAGCTACCACCTGCCGCCTCTACAGTACAGTCATGTGACTGCTAGTCTCCCCCTGGGTGTGCCCTGGATAGGCTGGCACAAGGGAAAGCAAAAGCTACCTTTAGAAAGCAGTCAGCTGTGAAGCAACTGTCCTCCTTGCTTTTCCAGTCTGGGTTTAATGCAGTCGGCGGGGGGGGGTGTTGGCACTCTCTGGCCAGCCTTGTGGGGCGGGCCCAGCTTACGGAGGAGCCGCATTCATTCAGTGTTTTTTTTTTTTTTTTTTTCCTTCAACGACTGCGATGCTGCTATCCTGTGTTTAAATAAAATTTACTGAGCAGAACTAAAAGCTGAAAACAAGCCCCCGCATTGTGATAGGCCTTGGGGCTTGTTGCTAGGCGATGGACCTGGAGCGAGGAGAAAATCATTAATTTATTTCCTGGCCTGTGCCAGGGGATTGTAGTAATAACATTAGTCCGCTTGCATTGAGAGGAGAATGTTTGAATTTAAAGTATTTAAAAAAACAGAAAGAGCTGGTTTTCAGTTCACTAATCTGTAGTGCTTGCGGGTAAAAAAAAAATCCTGTGTTTGGGCATTTTGTAGCCTAGGAAACCGCCTGGATGCCTCGTCTTCTAAGAGCCTGAGATGCGTACCTCCGTCTACATCTCCAGAGCACAGAATTGGATTCTTTAGTCCATGAGAGGGGAAATAACGCGAATTGCCATTTTGTGGCAATTCTGAAAGGTTAAATACACAAATCTAAACCCATCTTCTCCGCTGGAGTTTCTGTGGTTATTTGGTCAGCCTAGAAGGAGTTTCTTCTGCCCCTAGACAAAAGACCGTAACGGGCATAAGTGTTTATGGTCTCTGAACTACAGTGACTTGATGATTAGGTCATATTGTTTCTCCTCGTGGTACATTGAGGGATCATTTCAGGGTGCAGTTGCCAGAAAACCACATTACTGTATAGCAGTAGGTCTTGCTCAGGGTCCTGGTACAGTGCTGGGTTGCCGTAGCAATTTGTGGGGTGCTGGTGCCTTTGGGGGTTCAGCCAGCTGTTGCGAGCGACCCCACGGCTGTCCAGATGTTTGTGCCTCTCGGGCCGTGATCTTCATTATTAAGCGCATTGTTGAGTTGATGTTATCTTCATCGAAGCCAATGTTCTGTAAAATTTAATTTTTAAATAATTTCTGTATCCCCACCCCCAGGCCGCACAGAGGATGACCGGGCTGATGAGCGTGCCCGTCACCGTGACGACCGTCTGCTGGCCGGCCGCCTGGAGAGGGAGCAGGAGAAGCTGCTACGGTAAGGGGCTGGGGGGGCGCATGTGTGCACCTACACATATGGGGACATAAACGGGCACTGCAAAGGTGGAAGTATTTATGCTGGTGGAATGCTAATGCTAAATCTGTTCTGGGTTTCATTGGAGGGTGACTTGGATATGAACCCTAAACACCAAATAAACTCTGCATATATATGTTTATGGGACACAAAACAAACCCCTTGCGTACAAAAGGAGTCTTTTGGCTGTTATTTAAGCTGAGTTGTTGTGTTTTCAGCCCCCATCTGTTGTTACTATTGATACTAATAATAAAGGACCCCCTTCCCGGGGCACTTCCGCTCCCCGGGAGACGATGGCACGGCGAGGACTTTATGATGGGTTTTTCTCCTGTACCTGCAGGAGGGACAATGGCGTGAAACGCGAGTGTTCCCTTAGCACAGAAGGTGTGAGGGATCAGGATGTCACCCTGAAAACGCAATTGTTCCCTCAGTGAGGGAGGTGCGAGGGATCAGGATGCTGCCCTGAAACGCGAGTGTTCCCTCAGTGAGGGAGGTGCGAGGGATCAGGATGCCGGCCTGAAAATGCGAGTGTTCCCTCAGTGAGGGAGGCGCGAGGGATCAGGATGCTGCCCTGAAACGCGAGTGTTCCCTCAGTGAGGGAGGCGCGAGGGATCAGGATGCTGCCCTGAAGCGCGAGTGTTCCCTCAGTGAGGGAGGTGCGAGGGATCAGGATGCTGCCCTGAAGCGCGAGTGTTCCCTCAGTGAGGGATTATGAGGTGTAAGGGATCAGGATGCCCGGCCTGATTGATGTTTGCTTGCCCCTCTGGCCGTTTCGTGTGCAAGCGGACGATAAGGATTGATAAACGGGGTGGTGAGGGGGGGGGGGTGTTCATCCTTTGAAGGTTACTTGTTAAAGGAGCAGCCTTTCAAAGCACCTAAACAGGTCTGGGAGCATCGGTGGCCAGCCTCACGTTCCGGAAGGCTGTGGCCGGGAATGCCAGGAGCAGCTGGGAAGCGGCGCCAAGTGAGGACAGCCCGAGCTGCTCTGTTTGTTCTAGTGGTGAAAATGCCCCCGGTTACTGGAAGGGGGATGTGGGGGGGTTGCCTGTGTGTGTTTCTTTACAGGCTGACCTGTTCCTGCTCTCGTCCTCCTTGGCGGTCCCCTTTTACATCGCCCTTAATGCCTCCCGGCCATGTAGACCCGTCTTTTCAAATTGTAGCACTTAAGGCATTGGAGAGTGTGGTGGGGGGGCTTGGGAATGGCCTCCTGCAAGTCATTGCTTTTCCTTCTGACTTTATGATGTTTCCCCCAGATTTCACAGCTGCTGCAGCTGTTTCAGGTGGCTGGGCGCCCTTCAGTGGTAACAGCCACACGGCAGGCGTCAGACAGCCTTGTTAGCGTTGGATGAAGGCCGTGGCCCCATCTTAGCTGGACACAGTGTGGCCTGTTACACCTGTGCCGGGTGTGGGTATGGTGTTACAGAGCTGTGTCCCATAATCGTTCTCTCTAGCCTGGCCGTGTGGCTCTTACCCCCAAAGCTTAGCTCCGGGCCGGATCGATGTTTACTGGGGCCCTATGTGAGGCTCTGCTTGGGAGGCCCCCCTAGTAGGAAACTTGATTGTTTCACATCCTCCAAAACCGGGGGGGGGGCTATTCTTTCTATTGCTAGAGCCGGCCCTTTTTATAATGTGCATATTTTATTCGCAAAGTTGTCGGGCCCCCTTGCGCCAGTCGGGCCCCCTTGCGCCAGTCGGGCCCTAGGCTGCCCAGTTTGCCCATGCTTGGGTCCATCCTCGGTTCTGCTGACTCTGCTAATGCGAATATCCTTCCGGCTCTGCCGGCATCCCCCCCCTCCCCCTTACAGCCTGCCGCCTCTGCTCCGCAGGGAGAGTAAGGAGCTTGCAGAATACACGCAGATGCCCCCCCCGCCGCCCGTGGCCTCCGCTAGCTCCCTGAACCCCAACCTGATGGTGACCGGCGGCCCAGCCCTCGTCGGCGCCGGCCGCTGGCCCGCGGACCCCTCCTCCCACTTGGCCTCCCATCCCTGGGTGCCCCGTGCCGGCGCCCCCCCCATGTGGCTCCCCGGATCACACTACGGTAAGGCCCCCCGCCACCCCGTTTTCAGTGGGACCTGCTGAAAGGATTCTGACCTAAACAGTGTCAATTAAGCGTAAGTTTTCCCTTTTCCTGCTACAGCGATATTAGATACGACACCGTGTGCACAGGCAGGTTCGAATAGACTCTGCCTCTCGGCTGTGGTGCCCCACACCACCCCGGCCCCAGCCCCCTTTAGCCTGCCTGGCGGGCGAAGGTTTTATCCAGGATCACAAGTGGATCGTGCTCCTCCGGGCGTGCAAATCCAGCGTCCAAAAATAACAGCAGACGAGAGTCGGCCATGTCCGACCCTAACCCCCACTTCCTTCCCGTCGGGCCGAAATCCCCGTCTAGACAGAACCCCTACCCCCAGTGGAGGAGTGCTGCTTGGGATTGTTGATGGAGAGTTTGTGTCTCTCCCCTGCCCACGGACAGGCCTGGGACCCCACTCCCTACACCAAGGCCTGCCCCCCGCCTACCCGCCCGCCCTGCCTGGCTCCATCCCGCCCCCATACCAGTTCACCCGGGACCCCCAGTCGGGCCAGCTGCTGGTCATCCCCACCGAACACCTGCCTCACTACGGTACCGCCCCTCCCCCCCCGCCGAACGCCCGCCTCCGATTGGCCGCCGCCTCGCTCACCGCCCCCCTCTCTCCGCAGCGGCCGAGCTGATGGAGCGGGCCCCCCCGCTGTGGTCGGCCATGTACCCCCCGGCGGGCGGCGCCCTGCAGCACGCGCACCAGCTGCAGCTCCTCTCGCAGCAGCAGCTGCTGCGGCAGCAGGAGCTCTACGTGATGCAGCAGCAGGCGGCGCAGGTCATGCAGATGCAGCGCAGCGCGCACTTCGCGGTGGGTGACGGCGCCGTGTCTCAGGGGCCTCCCTGAAGGGCCCCCGTGGGCAGCCCTGGGAGAGTCGCTGGCTGGAATGTCCTAACCCCCCCGTGTGTGCCAACAGGAGAGATTAAAAGCGAGTGAGCAGCAGGCTGAGCTGGAGGACAAGCCTGCCAAGCGGGGCAGCGACGGGGCCAAGCCGGGCCTGGCCTCTGCCTTGGCGGCGTCCCTGAGCTCCCGAAAAGCCCCGCCGCCCCCCTGCTCGCCGACGGCGCCCCCCTGCTCGCCGACAGCCTCCACCTCCTACGGCAAGGCCCTGCCCCCCCTCCCCTCAGCCATCTCTAGCCTCAAGTCGGAGAGCCAGCCCAAAACGGAGAAGCTCCTCGGCCACCCAGTGTACTCGCACTCACACAGCCCGGCGCCAGCCCCGCACCCCCCCAGGCCCATCTCCGCCTCGCCCCCGCCCGCTCCCCCCATCCCCCCCAAAGAGGAGTCTGTGGAGGAGGCTGATAAGAAGGAGCTGGACCTTCAAAAACAAGCCTCGGCCCCATTCCAGGCCCTCTACTCCGGTGAGCCCCCGCATGCTGTGACGTCACACTACACCGTCAGCCTTTCTGTACATGCTAGACGGTACACGAGACAGCCATTTAATACAAAAGCATGGTTTTCCTGATGTGTGGTAATCCTCACCCTGTTATTCCGGCCTGCCAAGCTGCCCACCTTGATGTTCGACGCACATGCGCTTAGAGCGCCACCATGGGGCCGCTCACCGCTCGACGCCGCCAGTCACATGGTCGTTGCCGGTGACTCCGCGTGGCCTTTTGTGAATCACTGGTGGATGCAGTGGGAGGAATCCCGAGGTCCATGCTGGCCCCGGCTTTGGCCTCCTCGGGGCCTGCCGACTAATGAAGCCCTTTCCCTCTGTCCTTCCCTCCCTCATGTTGCTCTTTTCCCCCTAGAAATCCCCCCCGGCTACCCCTACCAGTCCATAACCGCCCCGTTTGGCAGCCATTACCCGTATGTGCTCCAGCCGGCTGCCGCTGCCGATGCCGACGGCCTGGCCCCCGACGTGCCGCTGCAGGCCGGCGATGACGTCAAGCCCATGCGGCTCTGCTCTCCGCAGACGGTGGGGCCTCGGCCGGCATCCCGGTGCGAGCCGGAGGAGGAGGAGGAGGAGGAGGAGGAGGAGGCGCCCACGGGCCTCAAGCAGGAGCTGGGTGTGGAGGACGACAAGGAAGGGCTGGGCCAAGGAGCGCTGGTGTCGCTCTGTGACGGGACGGCCTCGCCGCCCGCTGATACGGACGCCTCCCCCAGCCTCAAGGACCACCCTCTGGCTGCCAGGGTGCTCGACGGCGAGGTGGACCCGGGCAGCAGGGGTGACGTGAAGGTGGAGGACGTGGCCATCCTAAGCTGCAAGGCCCCGGCCTGCCCTTCTGTCCTGGATGCCCCCCAGGTGGAGGCTGAGCTCTTGGGCCGCTATACCGAGCCGCCAGCCTGCAGCCCCACACTGCACACGCCGGACCAGGCGGGCTCTGGCCCGGAGGAGGCGAGCCTTGGCACCCCCCATGTGGACGTGCCCTTCTGCGACGGCCCGCTCTTTCCGCCTCACCAGCCGTCCACCGCTTCTCCCCTCGAAATCGCGACCGAAGACCCAATGGCGGGTATGATCGCGCTAGTGGCTGCCAGCGAGCTGCCCCAGGCCATACCCTCCCTGGCTAGCGCCGCCCTGCTGGAGCCCGGAGCCCTGCAGGGGATGGCCCTGCTGAGCGACATGGCGGCGATGGAGCTGGAACGGCGGCGGTGTGATGGCCAGGGTGAGGTTCACCTCCGCGGCAGTGGAGTTTAAATTCGGGGGGGTGTGGTCACCAGGAGGCAAAATGAGCGAGCCGAGCTAGGAAAGCCAAATGGATGTTGTATGTCTTCACACTAGGAGGTGGACTAGTTCACATTAGTAGACCTATGTGTGATGAATTAGAGCAGTGATCGATTGCGATTCCCCTCCTGTTGATGTTCTGTGATTGTCATGCTAGTGGCCCATCAGTGTCCTGCTCCGTGTTGATTAATGGGTGTCTCTGCACAGGCGTGATGGTGCCCTCTCCTCTGGAGAGCCTCCTGGCAGCCAGCAGGCAGGTGCTGCTGGAGGCGTTAGAATCACCCCCTCCGGTGGCCCTCCGGCTCCCGAGAGAGCTCGACCCCAACAAGAAATACAGCTGGATGCAGAAAAAGGACGAGCCGGTAAGCTGGGTGTGGATTGGCCAGCTTGAGTCACATGATCGCACCCCGTCTGTGTTATTTGTTGGTGTGAGTGATTTGTGCCGAAGACCTTTCTGGACCGGCGCGTTGGGTTCCGAATTGCAGGGTGCCCTCCTGCCCTTGGTGCCGTCCTGTCTTGTTGGCCTGTCACGAGTTTTTCAGAGACACCATTAAAAGGCAAAATATTTTCTGTCTGTCTCTTTTTAGAGGTGTTTTCAGGAAATGGGAAGAGGGGTGGGCTGTGGATGAATGGAGGAGTGTGGGGCCACGAGAAAGGCCCGCTTACGCGGCCAGAGCCCATGTTTGCGTTGCTCTCGCTTTGCGTAAATCTCGGTTTTCCTCGATGTCGGCTTGGGGATTGCAGTCAGAATCCCACGGCCGCGGCGCTACCGTCCAAATTTAAATGTGTGGTGTTTGTCTCGCCCTTCTGTTCATGTCACATCACCCCCCCCCCTTCCAAACCCTCAAAGCTCTTTTCCAAGTCTGGCATGGAGGGCATGGATGCCATGGAGGTGGACTTTCGCATGAAGCTGGCGGAGCTGCAGAGGAGGTACAAGGACAAGCAGAGGGAGCTTGTGAAGCTGCAGAGACACCGTGACAGCGAGTGAGTGCCCCCCCCCCCGGCCCGGGCCCCCCTCTCGGCTGCTAGTTAGTATTTCAGGCACAGAGGCTTCCTCAAAGAGCCGTCACCTATCACCCGCTTGTCCCCCTGACCTTCTTCCTGGAAGACTTTGCTACACCCACCCCCCACCACTGCTGCCTTATTTGTTATTCATGCCAGTAAATTTCATGACCCATATTAACGCACTTGAATGTGTTTGCATAGTAACTGTGTGGTGCGGCGTGACGGGTTGGGTTTTTTTGCTACAGGGAGAAGCAGGATGAGAGGAGCAGGAACCTGGCCAGGAGGGGACCGGGACGGCCCCGGAAGAGGAAACGCAGCCTGTCGTCGCCCACAGGAAAGCCGGGTGGAAAGTGAGTGTACCCCCCCAGCCGTCCCATTTCGCCGTGGCCCCAGCCGGCTTGACGCCCTTTTGTTCAGACCCAGTCTGCAGTAACGCTGACGGTAAGGTGATGCCCCCCCTCGTCCTCTCAGCTTTGGCCGTAGCTCGCTCTTGTCTGAAGATTCGGAGACTGGGGAGGTCCTGAGGAAACGCTTCCAGGGTGCAGGTCGTGAGGAGGATGAGGAGCTGGAGGGTGGAGTACTGAAGAGGAAGAACAAGGGCTGGAGTGACCCGCAGGCTCTGCTGAGTTGTCCTCAGGAGGTTGGTGTGGGCCGTGCCCGAAACGTTCAGAGTCGACGTGGCTGAGGTGCCTAATGCTCCTGAAACATCTGTTCCCTGATAGGTGCACAGTAAAAGCTCAAAGAAAAGGAGGCTTAGCGAGCAGGAGCTGGCAGCCAAGCTGGACAAGGCCTTGTCCCTCACCAAGCTGAGCAAGATCAACAGGCACCCATTTCAGTTTCCCGACTGTCCCTCGGGAAGAGCCCACGCGAGCCCCGGTGGCCGCGGCAAGCCGCCCTCGCTCCGAGAGATGGACATGAGAGTGAGGGTGGGCAAGCAGGCGCTCTCGAAAGGCCTGGGCATCTACGAGAAGCCTTCCAAGGGAGGTAAAAGCAAAATGGCCGCCAGAACGAAGCACACGGATGGAAGCCACAGGGTGAAAGGTCAGAGGAAAGCGTCCTTCTCTCCAGCTCGCTCGGAAGTTAGCAGCTACTCCAACAGTAAGTAAACCTTTGCGTTTATTTATTTAGCGGGATGCTTTCGGCCAGAGTGAAGCAGACCATGTGCTTGGGATGTATCGTCAAGGAGCCAGCTTTGGTTTCGCTTCCAATAAGTCCCAGAAACAAGTGCAGGTTAGCATTGGACCAAGAGCTATACAGATGCTGGTGGAAGCTAACCTTCAATAAGGTAGTCAAATCGAAAACTGATGAAAGGCCTAGGATTTAGCTACCTCTTTTGGGGGTCGTCTAGTTCATTGTCAGCCTTTTGGGGGGAGCATTTGCCCACAAGTGGAAAGTTCTGGTCCAGAAAGTACAAATCCAGACCAAGGTTTTGTATCAACTAACTAGTTGAGTACTCTGTCTGCGACTCTTTATACTCGATTGGTTGAAACTAAATCTTTCTGTGCCTGGAGTTTTGACCTCTGCATTTACTAAAAGCAAACGCCAAAAAGCTTGATGTTGGTGCAAGTGTGCATCCAGATGGCAAACTGTATATCTGGGAATGCACCTTTTGCAGATGGCTAATGTTGGCGCTGTCGGTATGGGTTTCTGCGGGGTCGTGGTTCTGCATTGCTTTTGGAAGTCTAGCAAGTGCCTGTTGTCTGAACATGACTGAACCAAGGGGGCTGGATTCATTGTTCCACTTGCTGTTGAAACTGTAATGTTAAAATAGGTAGAGTCTGGTTCTGATCTTTCCCTCTGAAACCTCCCCTTTCACCCCCCCCCCTTCGCCCTCATCCTCTCTTCCCATC
>JAODKL010000045.1:6820998-6831541 GCA_026780765.1 Petrocephalus schoutedeni | reverse complement strand
AAAATACCCGGCGTTACCGCGACCCCTCAGGCAGATTTATGAACCCGTTTTCATCGCGGCCGATGATTCATGGCGTATTCTGGAAAGGGGAGCGGCGTGGCAGAAAGATTTCATCTTCTCCAGATGCTTGATGAAGATAAACAGTATATAAACTTACCGCCCTCCCCCTCCATGGCCCCGAGCCCACTTTCCTGAATGCTGTTTAATCTCCTCTGCCCTCTGCTTCCCTTTACGTCAGAGCCGGGCTCTACATGCCGATTCTTGTCTTGCAGATCATTGACGTGAAGCCCCCGTCGGTGAGGTACCTTCCCGAGGGCACCCGCATAGCCGCTTACTGGAGCCAGCAGTACCGCTGCCTTTACCCGGGCACCGTCGTCAGGGGTAATGCCGCCTCTTCCCCCGTACTTGCTGTGATGCCTTCATGGAGGCCCTCACCGGAGGCTGTCCTCTCGGCCCGATGCCCTGCAGCTGAGTTCCGCTGTTCCTTCCCTTTGTCCTAGTCCCAAAAATGGGGCGATCACGCTTAGAGCGCAGAGGTTGGCTGTCATCTCGGCCCAAAAAGTACATTTGTCAAGAAGGTGGTGCAAGTGCACAATCAATGTGTAAATATGACCGATGTCCTGCGTTCTGGCCACCGGTGCGTCTGCTAATGTTTATTAATTCCCTGATGCATGTTACATGTGTGAGGATGCAGACTCCCCTGTCAGATGGAGTTAAGAGTCGGCCAATTTCTGATCCCAGGCTCTGATCAGAGGCCTGAGCTGCAGGTGAAGGCTGTTAGGGATAATTCTGCAGCCCTTACCTCTAGAAGAAATCACCCCCCCCCCCCTCCAGACTCCCCACCTACAGAGATAAGGGATTTGGATGATAGTCAAGAAACCACTTAGGCCAAAATCCAGGCTTCAGAATCTATGAATGTAGGAAATGCAAGGTCCACTTAGAGCGTTTCATGGTACAAGAGGTGTTGTATTTCGGGAAGGGTGTGTTTAACAGAAGGTGTACAAAAAGCTCTCTTTCATTGGGGCGAGCCCACGCTGGGTTGGGGAGGCTGGGCTGAACAGACATGAAGCCCATGGGATTGGGGGAAGCTGGGAGGCAGAGGAATCTCATCCAATCAGCTGGCGTGACTGGGAGGGGCGTCAACCTCATGAATCTGCTTTTGTACTCTATCCCTTTAACAGCATAGGATTCTCCTCGGCAGTATCCCTGGTTTCCTTAAAGGGATGGGCGTTTTACACTAGGTCATTCTTCAGCTTGCCATCAGTCCCAGTGCTAGCCAGGTCTCACCCGGGCACGGCGCCTTGGCATGAGGTGCCCGGGTCGGTGTCTCACAGTCTGCCCCGCTCGTGTGTTAACAGGAAACCCGGACGGGGACGAGGATGACGACTTGATAACTGTGGAGTTTGACGATGGGGACACCGGGCGGATTCCTCTCTCTCACATCCGTCTCCTGCCTCCCGACTACAAGATTCAGTGTGGGTGTCTGACTAAGTGGGAGAGGGCCGACGTTTGAGGAGAAACATCTGAGCCCGGAGGGGCCCCTCACTGAGGGGCACGTTTAGCTTTGCTACTGATACTCAAATAATATTTTTAAAATAACGTAAACTCGGGGCCATGGGGCTGTTTTATTTGGGTGCGGTTCAGCTTGCAGTTTGTTGGTTTTGGCCTTTGCAGTTTAGCGACAAATCCTGCAGGCGGGAGAGCTGTTTTGCTAATGCAGACATTGATGTGTTTTAAATGGTCATCTCCCTGATTTATAGGCTTGTCAGATATATTACGTAAATGCGATTCCCAGCCTCATTGGTTATTTTCCCTCCGGTTAAAAGAGCACCACACCTAGTGTACCACAAATTTGTGCTTTTTTTGGGAAACGGCGACATGGAGAAAACACCTTCTGAACAAATATCCACTTATACTGCGTCAAATACCTTGCAGGTCATGTGGAACGCTTGGATATCATATTGGTTGAGTTAGTTCTTTAAGTATAAATGTAATTTCATTACCTCATGTTGAATGTTTCTGATTCATAACTGCGTTATTTTGGGATAGTTTTATTCTGTGTGCTTTTTAAATCATCCCAGGCCTATAACACTAAGCTGTCTGTAAAGTTTGATTGCAGTAGTAGTAACCCAATACCTTCCTCGCTATAAAAAGATTCAACGGACATGGCTTGAGCATGGAGTGACATGGACTATATTATTGCATGCTATATATAAGTTATCTCTAGCATTGGAAACTCTAATATACGTAATAGCTGTAGCACCCCCTATCTGATGTGATTTCTTTACCGGTTTGGTCAAAGTGCAACTTCTGATCTAGTACTTCCTATACGTGTCTGCAGTCCTTATCAACCCACCTGGCTGGTCTGTCCCACAGGCGCAGAGCCGTCTCCCGCTCTCTTGGTACCCAGCACGAAGAGGCGGGCCAGGAAGACCAGCAAGGACGTATCGGAGAGCAAAGAGGCGGAGTCACGGGCCCCGGAGGAGGCAGCCCCAAAAAGCCGGGGGAGGAAGCCCAAACCGAAGCCGGGTAATTCCACTTGTATTAAAAACAAAAAAGCCACGAGCTGGCTAACTTAAAGTACAAGTGACGAACTGCCAGCAAAATGAAGTTTTCATGAAGTTTCTCTCATTAGCGAGACATTTAAGGGAAGGTTTAACTTTACAATTGGGCTCGGAGTGAAGAAGGAGTTTTAACCTTATCTTGGACTATGGTTAATGTTGGCCTGTTCTTCACAGAGCCAGAGACGCCTCCGGAAGGGCAAGATAAGGGAGCGAGTTCCTCTTCCTCGGACACCCAGACAAAGCCCCAGGTCTCTGGAAGACCGGGACCCAGGCCCAGTCGCAAATGCCAGGAGGCTGGGACTGCCAGGTCCTCTGTGCTGGTGCCGAATGGACGGCAGAAGAAAGCTGCGAGAATGAAGGCTTCTGCCAAAGCGTACTCCCAGCTGCAGCCTGTCTACACGGCTCCCATGTATGGGAAAGTCCTGCCGGTCGATATCTATGCAGACTCCGCAGGTTCCCTCGGCTCCTTTGTACCAAATAATGAAGGCGGGGGAACGGGGAAAGTCAGACCGGTCAGGAGAGGGAAGCGCGGCGAAGGTCCCCCCGAGGGAGGGCTTGGCACAAAGCCGCAGAGGAAAGCGCCTCAGGCCGAGATTATGATCAAGCTGGACCATGAGGGCGTGATGTCTCCCAAAACCAAGAAGACCAAAGCCCTGATGATGATGGAAGACCAGAGCCTGTCCAAAAAGGAGAACAAGACTATGATGGGCGTACCGTACGGTGCCGTCCTGCCAGGGGAAACTCCTCAGAAATCGCCTAAGGCTAAAGCTTCAGATGTAGATGTTCCCAAGATGGGAAACATTTCAACCTATAGCATTAGGGAGCTGGGAAGTGGAGGGGATGGGCCGGTGAAGGGCAAGGATGCGCAAGCCAATGAGGACGCAGAGTCAGAGAGCAGCAACAGCAGCTCCAGCTCCAGCTCTAGCTCCGAGTCCGAGGGCGACGAAGAAGAGAGATCACAGAAAAAGGAGACACAGGGGGACACAAGTTCTGGCAGTTCCCGTGCCTCCAGTCCCGCCTCCAACTCCTCCAGCTCTTCCACCAGCAGCTCGTCGTCATCATCCTCTGGCTCCACCTCCTGCTCGTCGTCCTCCTCTTCCTCCTCGTCGTCCTCCTCCTCCTCCTCATCCACGACAGACGAGGACTCTTCCTGCAGCTCCGACGAGGAGGCCCTGAGCTCTCCCCAGACGTCTTCCACGGCGCAGCAGGCATCACCCCAAACGGGAGACCAGCAGTGCACGAAACCTCAGGCTGCCTCACCTCCCCCCGCCTCTAAAGGTGCCAAGCAGCAGGCGCCGCAGAAGCAGCAAGGCAGCGGGAGGCCCAAGAGGCGTGAGGGCATCCATCTCCCAACTACCAAAGAGCTGGCCAAGAGGCAGCGCCTACCCTCTGTGGAGAACAGGCCCAAAATCTCGGCCTTTCTTCCTGCTAGACAGCTGTGGAAGTGGTTCGGTAAACCGACACAGGTAAGAATTCATCAGTGATATTCATCATCATATTTTATGCTGAATTGCTCAGTCTGGTTTGTTCTGTGGTCTCAAGCATTAACGAGTAACTGCTGTACTAGAGGGACTGTTAAGACTACATAAAAATCATGAGTTGTGATGGTTTTATATTTGAGACCTTTGAAATGCTCTCCGTAAGCCTGGTTTCTGTGTTAATTGCTCTGCAGAGGCGTGGAATGAAAGGAAAGGCGAAAAAGCTTTTTTACAAAGCTATCACGCGCGGGAAGGAGATGATCCGCATCGGAGACTGTGCAGTGTTTCTGTCGGCCGGGAGACCCAACCTGCCCTATATTGGACGCATCCAGAGTATGTGGGAGTCCTGGGGGAACAATATGGTTGTCCGAGTGAAGTGGTTCTACCACCCCGAGGAGACTAACCCGGGGAAGAAGCTTCACGAGGGAAAGGTGAGAGATCTATTGCATTCATCTGCTCATAGATTTCTCCACAGATGATTTAATCAGAGCTGACTTGCACATCAGGCAATGGAACCGTGGCTGCTTAGCACACAACCACAAAGTAATGTTTGATTCTGCCTTCTCTGGGTTTTGACTTGATGATTCTTGGCAGAACTGGGATCAGAAGTCCTCAAGGGCGCTCCCCGCAGCTCTGCAAGCCTCTAGCCAGAGGAAGGATTTCATGGAGGTAAGGAGCGGGTGACGCTTGCCTGTCGGCTCGTGGGCTAATTGCGCGACCTTCCCTAACATACGGCCGTTTGTCCACAGCGAGCTCTCTATCAGTCGTCGCACATCGATGAGAATGATGTCCAGACGGTCTCTCACAAGTGTCTTGTAGTCAGCTTGGAGCAGTATGAGCAGATGATCAAGACTAAGAAGTACCAGGACAGCGAGGACCTTTACTACCTGGCTGGTACTTATGAACCCACCACAGGGATGATTTTCAATACCGATGGGGTGCCCATCATTTGCTGAGCTACCTTACCCATAAGCTGTACTATCACCGGTGACTCTTGAGAACAGAGATACAGTGGTATCAGGAGGGGATGAAACCCATTGTGAGAAAAATATTTGAAGTTGTCTAAATATGTATGAATGACTATCTGGGAGCCATAGCAGATTGGAGTTGGCACTCAGCCACACTTCTCTGGTCTGGAAGCAAAAACTGCAAAGTTGACCCTCTCGGGGACAAAGGATCCTGTGTTGACTTGCCGATCGAGTGAGAGGTTCCCTGATTATTTGCTCTCAGGACATTGCAACACATCACACTGCAACTTGAAATGTTTTTGAGGAAGTGAGAATGAGGTCAATGGCAGCTCACTTACACGTATGTCAAGAAATCGTGTGCTCCTGGTGTTGTGGTGATATCCACACGGAAAACAGTTACCCAAGGGGGGGACTGAGTACCAGTCACAATTTCACACCCCCCAGTTTCTTTATTTTTGGCCTGCCACTGCCTTTCATTGGTGGTATCCATCCTCCAGGCTTGAGAGGTCATAGGACAATTTGACTACAGCCTGACGCCTTGTATCTTTGTCATTCTGTGTCGGCTTTGGGCCAGTGAAGGCCAGCATCCTAGTAGAGCCACCTGCAACCCCCAACCCCCCCACACAGCTGAGGTGCATTTGTCCCAGCAACCACCAGCAAACCTTGTCAGCAGGGCCAAGAGCCCCACCGGTACCCAACCACCATGGATTACCACCACCGGAAGACAGGACCTGCTCAGCTGCTCAACAAATGAGGTGGCAGTCAGTGTAAAAGCCAGGGGAAAAAAACCGTCAGGAAAGAAGACATCTTCTGGAGAAGCAACTATGGAAACACTTTTTGGACTGAAGTCTACATATCATCTTATACAGAAATGTAAATATTTGTATCTTCTTCCACAGACAGCAGTGCAGCATAAAGTCCTTCCAAAGACACTAATCTTTGTTGTGAAAGGGGGCTGATGTTGCCCCAAGCACTTATGGAGGTGTACGAGAGCGATTATTCCTCTCTCCCACCCCCCCACCACCACCACAAACCTGCCACGACAGTTTTCAAACTTTGGGATTCTCTCAGATGTCTATGAGAGTTTCACAGGTAGTTACCGTACCAAAATGTAGGCACTGACCCTTTGATTCCAGCCACCCTGGGGCAGTTGGATGCGGCCGGACTCTAGTGTCTTACTTCCCTAGATTCCTAACTGGGAGACGACAATGCTCCCTTTCGAAACTCAAGTTAAACTGGGCTGGAGGGGAGCCCAGCATTTAGTGTCTATACATACATACATATATATATATATAAATATATATATATACATACGTGTATTATATATTTACGTACAGATTCTTTTTTAAAGATAAAAGCTTTATAAAACTGTGAATAAAATTTTAAGGGTATGGAAGCCTAAGGTAGAGGGTATTGTGTAATCTGGTTGCTGGATTCAGATTTGGCTGCACATTGCGGTAAGAAACTGTTGTATTACAGAACACAATACAGGGTTCTGCTTCAGGAGTCCTTAACAGTATTTACTAGCTACTGTGGGTAATGAGTACCATTGTACCATAGTGAGCACTTAGTTGTAGTTTTTGGCCTTCTGTAGATTTTTTTTTTTTTTAACAGAGTTATGAGTGTAGGTGACTTTGTGTTAATGACCAGTCTGTCATGCTTCCCATTTTGTATCAAGATCTGTTGAGGGATTTGCACAGTGCTTTTCTCCCAGTGTTTTTTTTCTTTCTTCTTTTACTATGGTGTAAAGTGCAGACCACAGTAGTACACCGGTGACAAAACTTTTGTACATTTTTTATTTTCTGGAACACTTCATTTTGCTTTTTAGTTAGACCTTTGTTTTGACCTGCCTTTGGCCACCCTGTTTTGGATAAAAGCACTTTGAATACAGTTGGATGCCTGAATGTTGCTGACCCATGCAAGCTTTCGGTATGCTTTAAACTTCTTGAGGAATGTAGAAAGTGGCCTTTAAATGTTTTTTTTTCCTGCTGGCTCAAAATTGAAGTGCATCTGCCTGACCAATCTGTTGTCTAATCAGTTCCTTTTTGCGGAGCGCCGGCCAGGTTGTGATGGGAGTCTCTGCTTGCCTTAAACATGGTGTCCCAGTGGCCTCTCTGGCTAGAGACACAGGTCTTTCCCATCACAACCAGACCCCTCCTTTGTCGCTCGTCACCCACATCTGTGATTCTGGAGGCTTTTGTTTCTGTGTACTACTGTGTGCAGTGCAGATCAGCTCATCGGGCAGTAGGCAGCCGGCTAGGGTGCAGCCTGCTCAGGGGGCACAGACATAGTGGGTCGGTTTTGCTGTCGTCTTGGATGGGACATGCCAGCGGTAAACCTGCACTGCTTTCTTACTGAGCATCTCTTTTTGATCACTGCAATTCCAGTCAATCTTATTTGACCCCAGAATTTTTTTTTCTTTTGTTCCTGAATCCATTTCTATGACGTTGCTGAATGCATATCCTAAATCGTTTTGTGATCTACATGCCTGATTTGGTCCCAGTTGGTGTTTACCTTGTTGGGATCTTGACATGCAGTGAACTTGTATTTGCAACTCAAAAGAAGCATCAGACTCGCGATCAAACGAACTCCAGCAGGGCGTTTGGGGCGGGAAGAAAAATCAAAGCCCAAGAAGTCATCTGAATTATAAACCTAATTGCCACTGAGCCCCAAACTGGCAGTGGCAGGTGGATTTGGCAAGTTAGACACGTGCAATTACTAAAGTATAAAAACACATATTTTTTTGTCATGTCAGAATAAATGAATGTCTTGACTCGTATCCCAAAGGCGTTTACGCAAATGTTTACTTGCAGAAATACTTTAACCTGCGTTACGAATCATCAGTGTCCTTGATTTTTAACACTATGCATATCCCATGAAAACGGCATTTGTGCCGGATACTTTGTTTTATCGTCCCGTATTAGTGGCAGTTTAGTACAGCCATTGTTTCTTAGCAGTCTTGTGGGTATTTGGGAGAAAGGCAGGTTGTCTCGCTGAATATTGACGGGACTGCCAGTTGGGAAAATAAGTATTTTTTAGAATCCCGATTGCTTTAAATATGTTAAGCTATTTTGTGATAAATCCAGTTGTAAAAGGAACCCGAAACCAGTTTTCATCAGTGCCAAATGATTTTTTCTGAATTTATTTCTTAAAGTGACTCCCCAGAGTACTTGGCAGTTTAACTAAATCTGCTTCTAAAAGTATTTGGGTCTTTTCTTAATCTATATGATTTATGCCCCTAAAGAATGTTTCCCAAAGCTTAATGCACTTTTACAATCTATTCGGATGATTAATGCTGCAGGAATAAATGATACGGAAGCGAGGAGACCACGCGTGAGAGGGACCTTTGAACACTCAGCACTGTCCTTTCACCTGGACTTTTAATCCCTGGTGCGCCCGTCCACCTGTGAGTGAGACGGTTTGTCCCGGTCTACCGGAGGCTTTGTCCAATCAGGAAGTGCTGGTCCTGACCCCGTCAATCTGTGATTGGCTGCTTGCAAATCAAGTGGCAGTGGGCCTCTGCTTCATGCTACTGGTGCCGGTACGGTTAACCCTCTCACTTCCTGTGGACTTTCACGGGGCGCCCTGGTTCACAGTCATTTCAACAGTGTCAGTAGCTGCGTCCCCGCCAACCTCAGCTCACAGGCCAGGACAGCGTCCTGCAACTTGCCTGTGTGTGTGTGTGTGTGTGTGTGTTTGTGTAACCCACATGTACCCGTCTCTATACAGAGCCGTTTTCTGTCACATCAATGACGTTGGAAGGCCACAAATTTTCTTTTTGACATCTCCCTCTCCTACTCTGATTGTCCTGAACACTAAATGTGCAATACTGCTGATTTGGGTTGTGTGGCTGCTAGCGTGGTGTGGCGCCTTCAGCGAGGGGCGAGAAGGCGAATGAGAGAGTGAGAGAGAGCGATGGAAATAACGGAGGGAAAACCGTGACGAGACCAGGCTGGACCTTGACCCGTCTTCATCTGCCGTTCCTTCACGGTTGATAAGGTCCTGTTACAAAAAATAATTAACCATTGTTTAAAGAACAAAAAAAAGATTATTTTGGAAATTTAAAACATCCACATTTTGTAAATTATCCTTTTTTGAGAGGGGTGAAAAATATGAATATGCTACTTTGTATAAACATTTAATCATGTAAAAATGAATAAATAAAAAACATCAGAAAAAAATGAGATGAAATATGGCTTGTGGTGTTTGTGTACATAAAATGTACCTACTTTTTTATTGCAAATACTTTGAACGTGCGTTTCCGTTTTAATTTGAAACCTTTCTAGTAACAAGATTTTATAGTTTGTTCATCAATAAAGAAATGTAACGAAATGTTTTGTGTAACCTGTCTTTATTTTCCCCCGACTCGGACGAACCCCTGCATGGGGCTTCAGCTGAAAGCAGGCTACATTGCTGACGGCCTGTAGGGGGCAGTACTGAGTCATATTTCAAACTCATCCATCTCCCTACCCGCCGCCACATTTGGCCTGATGGACAAGGCAAAGTCCTCGGCTTTTCGGAATTTGGATCGGGTTTTGTTAAAGCTACAGGATTTGTCCTCTGGCAATCTGAAGAACCTGCACTTGTTTGGTGCTACAGCAGGGGTTGGACCTCATGCATGTGAGATCTGACTGTAGCTGCTCATCCTGACTACTTATCATCCTTCTGAGTGGCCCTATACCTCTAATAGGTACTGTGTTCACTACACTTAATTTTGAGAAAGGAAATTGCTGTCAGACTGCCTTTGAGGGCACTATAAGGAAGCACTGTGTTCAGCTCATGGGAGTTTAACTTGCACAAAAATGTTCTGAGGACAATGACTGGTTATCACTATGAACCAATCAGATCTTGTGTCAGATGTCAGACCAACCAATCTAATTTCTTGGTCCTGCTTCTTCTAGTTGCTTGGACCTGCCTCCTCCACGATCTGATTGGTTATCTCTCTGAACCAGTTATTTTTCGTTCTGCCCTCAGAAGATTGTGTAAGTAAAACTCCCATGAACTTGTTCATCTATCCATCCTTTTATCATCTATACCTGCTTGTCCCATGCAGGGTCACTGGTGTCCGGAGACTATTGGCTATAAATTTACCTACACTAGGCTTAAGAGATTTTATGTTGCAATTGTGAAATGAGCACATTTAGCTTGTGTTTTATGTAGTGCTTAATCCAGAAGTTAAGTGGACCTTTACATCCAACGTGGAAAGTGCGGTGCTCCCTGAATCTCTCTGACCTTGTCCCGGTGCCACTGGGACGTCCCGTGTGGGGTGTGCCCTGTTCTGCAGGAGCCGGGCGCCCCCTCAGTAGTGCTCAGCACAGGTCCTGTGACAGTGGAGCTGTCTGCCCTGTGGTGATGCGTGCACCCTCAAGCTAAGTCTTACACTCACACCATCCATAAAATGGCCTGATTCTGGAGTATTTTGGGAGGGGGAAGCGGCAAGTACATTTTTATAGAATTGATTGCACTCCAAGACATGTCTGACCAATCTCTCTCCAGTTTGTTTTACATATAAACTCCCACTGAGTATAGCTTT
>JAODKL010000045.1:6763839-6774902 GCA_026780765.1 Petrocephalus schoutedeni | reverse complement strand
CCGCAGCCCTGTGTCCTGTGATGGACTGGCCTCCCGTCCAGGGTGTCCCGCAGCCCTGTGTCCTGTGATGGACTGGCCTCCCGTCCAGGGTGTCCCGCAGCCCTGTGTCCTGTGATGGACTGGCCTCCCGTCCAGGGTGTCCCGCAGCCCTGTGTCCTGTGATGGACTGGCAACCCGTCCAGGGTGTCCCGCAGCCCTGTGACAGACCTGTATAAACTCATGTCCACTCATCTGTTTGACTGAAAAACTCAGATATGACTTTTTGTTTAAAACCTTTGGTAATAACCTAAATTTGATCTGTGTCGATCAGTTTGCATTAAATTATTTGTAGGCAATGTTAGAGTGATGGCTCATTGCTGCATTCTTAATGAGGCTCCCAAAGTTACCCTGGCACAGGCCCAGGTGCCCCCCCCCCCCCCCAGCCCCCATTTCATGGTCCGTGATTGTGAAGATAATTAAAATACAGGAAAGCAGACAAAGGAGACAGCACATTTAATCACACTGTTCTCTCCTTACTTATTTTTACTGTCATTTACCTTTTCACCGGATGGTACAATAGTGTAAAGCGTCGCCGGCAAACTGACGGCATCCTGAACCTTAAAAAAACCTTAAAAACCAAAGAAGGGGACGTGGCTGTTATGTGAGCCAAACGGGCCACTGAATGTTTCGGGACCGCCTGTAAGAGACAGAGAGGAAATATAATTACTCAGATTGCCTCTTTAGTAATTAAGCTGATTGTGTCTCCTGGCGCAGCCCTAATTATCATGCTCAAAGGGGGATCTCACTTAGACTAATGCCATCGGGGAGACCAGGCGCCCTAATCTCATTGGGTGTGGAAAGGGCGGTGTGTGCCACAGACCTCAAAGAGAGTGGGGGGGGGGGCAGGGAGGTGTTTAAACGAGCTGTGAAAAAAGACAAAGACGTGTCCACTGGACACCGCGGCGGCCCGCATCCTCTCGCAGCTGGCCACACGCCGGTGGTCCTCCTCCTCGCCGCTCACCCCCCGCAGCTGAGCCCCTACCACAAAGCCACCCCCACAACCTTGAGGACGGCCTGAGTTCACCACTTCAGACAAATGCCGCGCACATGCTCTCCCCCGGGGGTGGGAAGGAAAAGCCCCACCCCCTGCCCAGCTGCATGGAGGTGACATCGTGACACCCCCCCCTCCCAACAGTCCACGCCCGAGGAGCAGGCCTCAGCGTGAGCAGGCCTCAGTGTGAGCATCTGCAGGAAACCCCGGGCCCATACCTGCTGGCCCAGAAGCCCCGCCCCCAACGACACACTTCCCTAATTAGCCATTTAACCTTCTAGGAGAGCTGGCGTCATTACCTATCGGTGACGGCAGATGGCTGGTGGGGGGGGTGGCTTCACAGCCACACAGCCAGTGTTGTGGGGGTGTGTGTGGGGGGGTACCCCCTTAATTACCTTCAGTTCAGCCATCACCAGGTCCTCTGGGCCATGAATCCTCAGAGACGGCCTAGCAGGGCACCTGTGACATCAGGGTATCGGCTGTATTCCCTCATGTGTCCCCCTGACCTGCCTTGCTTAGGTTCTGCAGCACAAACACATACCATGAGACATTTTATGCCTTTTTTAAAATGTTTTGACTTCGACTTCCAAGCCATTTAAAGTCACTCCTATACGGAACTCCATCAACTCAACCTCAGAGCCCGTCGACTTCAAACGCGCCACTGCCATCCATCTGCAGCATCTTATCCAGCGGTGTGAAGCTGATAAGAGGCGAGACGTACCGAGCGGCTGCTGGCCAGACTAAGATAACCCTTAAAACTGATCCAGATCTCCTGGAAGTCTCCCGAATCCCCCTCCCAGACGCAAAACCGATTTACCCAATGGGAAAGGAATGTAAGGGAATGATGCAAAGCCATCCCCTGCTCTCTTTCAGCGTTAGAGTTTCCTGGCAAGCCCTCCCCGAGCACCGCGCAGGGGCACAGAAACCCGGTACGTGCGTACGCTCATGAAAGCGAGAGCCGACGTACAGTAGCTGTGCTAATGAGTCCGAGGCGCCAGTCGAAGGGACAGAAGCCCTACAGCGCAGAGACAAAGGCTGGGATGGGCATTTAGGCCACAGACAAAGAGCCTGGGCTGACACATTGGCCCGGGGCCCGGGCTTTGGCCGCGAGCCAGCTCGCTCTGGCGTGGAAGCACGCTAACCCAAATGTCAGCAGCGTGCAGCCGCAGTGTCCCAACACGTTATTCTGCTTGGCTCACCTCTACCACTCATGCCAGCACTGAGGGCGGCAGGGGCAGCAGCTACAGAAATATCTGCATTAGTATCTCCTGAGAATGATTCAGGCCTCCTGTCATCGTGACTGTTCACTGGTCAGCCGCACACGGCCTCCCCGACCCCCCCCGGCCCCTGCACTCTTGCCCACCAGCTGTGAATCCGCCCCTTACGCTTTTCGCCTAAAGCTCTTGTTGACACCGAGGCCGTCTCACAAGTCCACCCTGCCCCTCACCGCTCCCTCGGTGTCTGCACCCATCCTCGGATTATTTTTAATGTTTAAAAAGCAACCAAAAACAGAGATGGCCAGCGGGGGACTGGGACGGGCCCGGGGGAGGCTGCCTGCGGCGTCCTGCTGCACTGAACCGGACACTGCTCGCCCACCTTGTCCCGTCCTGGACGGATCCTGTTTTTTGGCTGTGGAGTCTGTTAGTCTTGGCCAGGAAGGAAAAGGCCGCTTTCCTGTCGGGAGGGGTGAGGTGGCAGCTGTCCCGTGCAGAAAAACACACCCGTGAACTTTGACCCCCCCCCCCCGGCAAATTCCATTTCCATGGTTTGGGGGGGGGGGGGGGTCCCCTGTGATATACCCGAGAGGCCCGGGACCGGCACCCGTCTCCCTATGCGATCCCGGTTTTCTGGAACGTCTCTTAATCTAAATACAGGGTTTCCTCCCCACTAGCTCTGTCAGAAAATGAACGATTCGTCGCCCGAGTGATGGCCGGCCGAGGCAGGATGGAGAGCAGAGCGCAGGAAAGGGTTAACCGCTCAGAACCGAGCGAGCTTTCCTGCGCAAGCACGGCGAGCCGCCCCCAGCTGCAGCCGCGGGGAGTCGGGACGGCGCTCCCAGGGTCATTTCAACACGCTGATTTCTGTTTTGGCTGCCTCTAGAGCAGGGGTAGGCAATTCTATTCAGAAAGGGCCGTTGTGTATATGGGGTTTTTGCTGAAACTCCATAATTAGGTTACTAATTAGAGTGCTGAATAGCTGAAGAGTCCTCACACCTGGGTTTGAACAGCTGACCTAAAGGTTATCCCAAAAACCTGCATATACACCGGCCCAGTGCGGGTAAGACTGCCCTCCCCTGCTCTAGACCATATAAGTAGAAAGGACTATTGAAGTTATACGTGTGGATTATGTCAGCAGATGCATAAAACATGAAACAGTGTCATATGCCTCTATAAGCCCCCTTCACACCTAGTGTCAGTGTGTTCACTGTTCTCACTGGCACGGTGATGTACACTGCAGGCCGGGAAGGTCAGCCGGCGAAGCCCTCGCCTCGGGCCCAGGAAAGCTTCCGTCGCCCGGGGTCTTTGTAATCGGAGTCGCAAAGCAGCTATTTTTAAAACTGGACTTCAAAAGGCTGACGAGATTGTAAACTCTCAGAACACACAGCCGGTTCGAGATTTCTAGCCGAAAATTTATTCACAAAGGGGACAAAAATCAGCAAAAATCCGCACCCAAATTATTCGGGGTCTGGGTGCAAGAACCGAGGCGAGACCCTCAAGGCTGCCGGAAGGGTGCTACACCCCATCTGACACATCTGCTCAGTTATCAGGTAAAGGGATTTTGGGAGTGTGGGTGGGGGGAGGGGGGTAGGCCTTGGGGTGGGGGTAAACAAACTGGGGGAGAGACACCGGGGACTGGAGGGGGGAATCTGGCCAGGTATCTTGGCACAAGGCTGAGTGATGTCTGGTCGGTCTGAGGTTACAGAGCTAACAGAGGATTTATAAATAGCAGTGAGGGGTGAAGGGCTGTATTGGCACTGCTATGCTCATCACGCATACCACTCAAGGTGCAGAAGACATGTTCGTCTCCCATGTTACATGCGGAGAGCGGCGTTAGGTCTGATTTAAATGTGCTCATGCTGCAGTATAAGGCCACCCGGTCCCTGGTATCGGAAACCTTCTGACACCTTTAGTTTTCATTTTTGAATGCCTCGTTGGATCTCCCAAACTTAGTTTGAAATTTTAGTATGTTTGGGTTTAACCTGCAATGCAGGGTCAGCCAGTCCTAAGGGGGCATTTGGGCTTAGGGGCCTCGCATAAGGGCCCAGCGGTGACCTCTGCCTACCCGTCACTCCACCAAAACACCGGACGGTGACTGTCTCATACTGCATGCAGGCCACTCCCGGAAAGTGTCTGCTTAGGGTATCATTATCCTTTAATTACGGTTTGTATTATATTTTTGGTAATGTGTTGAGATTAGTTATATTTTATATATAGTTATATGACATGGAGTAGCTGTCTTAGCATTCTTAGAATCACATTACGAATTAAGCAAATGGATCAATTCACTGGCTTCCAGAACAGACTGCCTGCTTGCATTAGAGATTCAAAATGGCCGCCTGCAAGGCATCGCGGCTACCGGGTGCCACCGAGACGCCCGTGGGGGAGTAATACGGGACGTCTGACCTTGAGCAGGCACAGAGGAAAGCGAGCCTCGGGGTCGGTCGCATTCCGGGGCACAGTTATTAAGCGAATGTGTCACGGTTTAAATCTCAGCAGATGCAGAGCGCAGGTCTGGGCTGCGGAATTGGGAGATGGCCGAGTACGCAATATCAGTCCTTCAGGTGCTGAACACGGTGTTAGGATGTTAGGTGTTAGGATTTGACGCACACACACACACACGCACACGCACACACACACACACGTTAGTATTCATATCTTTGTGAGGAAGTTACATTCATTTCTATGGGGAAAACCCTGATCCCAGCAGTGACCTCTACCCAGCCCTAACCTTAACCATCAGTGATCAAACTAAATACAAGGCATTTTTAGTTTTTTGACTGCATTCACGGATTTTTGTAAAAATTTGTTTTCCCTTGTGGGGACTGAAAAAATGGTCCTCACAATGTCGAAATAGCAGATATTATAGTGGGGACATTTGAGCCCCACAATGTAATATATACATAACCCACACACACACACACACACACACACACACCCAGCTCACGTGCGTCGAATGCCAGCAGGTCTATGGAAGATGCGTGAGCGGGGTGAGGATCGCACCCCGGCACCTCCAGCAGGGGATGGGCTTCCCATCGCATCCATCGCCGGGTGTGAGCGCAGAAGCCAGGGCCCAGCAGATGTGGCGCGCATCGCCAGCGAGCCCCTCATGGCAACGACGAGTGGGCGGGACTTTGGCACCCAGCTCCGCCTCTCTGACACACTCAGCTCTGTCAGTCAGTATTGGAGGGTTTGTGGGGAGCAGGAGCAATCGATGCCACCCTGTTGGGGTGCGGCGTCATTACCGGCGGGGCGAGACACCCCCCCCACCCGGCCCAGCGAGATGCCAGGAATTTCCCGGCCGCCCAATTAATCCGAGGGCCACGGGGAAGGAAGTGTTAGCTAGGGGAGACTTTGCTGATTGATATCGACAAACGCCCGACTGTCCCCGCTGACATGTGGGCGAGGGGTAGCGGGCATGTCCCCGGATTAGCGCTGCAGCTGCAGGCCTCCGTGCAACCTGATAGCCGTATATATGAGTAGCCAGAAAATCGGCCCCCGCGAATACTGGGGAATCCCGGCTGGATGTGGACAGGTGCACCGCAAAGCCGCAGCAGACAGGCGTCAGGCGTACACCCAAGACAGGCCCGGCTGCTCCACCTTCAACCAAGAACACTAACAGCAATCGGCGATCAACCCCAGGCAAATGATCTCAACCATTTCTTAGAGCAGTTCCCTATGTACTTACGGCCTTCTCAAACACGCAATGCCTGGGAGTGATACAGGGCACCAGATTAAAATGCAAATAAACCACATATTAACGCATAGTCTTCCTGCCACACCTTTTTCATCAACATTCTCACACTGCAGCAACAGACCAGGACTTTTTTTTCCGCAGGAAGCTGATTGGAGCTCTGTTACCATGGAAACTACAACAGCTCACGGACAAAGATGAGCCCCGGTGTGGATCTCACTCCCGATGAATGCAGAGGCTGCGAGCATGCTGTCATCCCTGCACTCTTTCCAGATCTATCTATCAATCTGTCTATCTATCTATCTATCTGTCTATCTATCTATCTATCTATCTATCTATCCTAGACCATACTGGAGGGAAATCTCGTACACCAATTCCGAAAACCAAAAATTCTGCCACAGTCTGTCTCTGACTCCTTATCTCCCTCTCGGCTGTCGGCATCTTCTCCCGCTGAGCAAACGCCGGCCCGGCTTGGCGGCCTCCGCTGACGATGACGGAGGGAGACGGCTGTGGTATGCGAGGCCCCGCTCCCTGCAAACCAGCGGACGTCTTTCATCGTGGACAAAGGAGCTGACCATCTGGAATGGGAGATAGGACCCGTGCAAGAAGGGCTAGGGGGCAGGGTGGGTGGTGGGGGGGGATTGTGAGAAACTATTGGGGTCTGCACTCTTTCACACACACACACACACACACACATGCGCGCGCGTGTGCAGCTCCACTCAGCCCCTCCTCCACCAGAGTAGCTCCTGTAAGGCTTTTTCCAGGGGTATTTTTTTTGCTGAGGAAGTAGGCAAAGCGGCTTTAGAAGGCAGCGCAGAAGCTGCACTGAAGCCCGGCTGATGCCGGGCCGACCGGCAGATAGTCCCAGCCCACTGGAGCTCTGCTCCAGAGCTGCAATCCACAGAGGAAGTTCAGCGAACTCCTCAGAAATGTGAAATATGTCCCGCAGCTGTCGGCTGCTGGTCTCCCAGCCCCAAATCTGCCAGAGGGTCCAGGCAGAGGTGTAGAAATCGCAGTGCGAGCAGGGCGGGCAGGGCATAGCAGCCGACTACTGCAGAAGACAGCAGAAGGGAAATCGCGTCAGGGGAGAGGGGGCGTGGGACCACACAGAAACAGCCCCTGGTGATATCACCCTCCCAGAGGGTGGGGGGCCAGGCCTCAGGCCTCCCGTTACTCTGACGTGCTCCCAGCCAAGACCCCGGAGCAGCTGGCCACCTCAGCACAAGCGCAGACACTGTTGCAGAGTCAGATATCTGCCAGGCCCACAGGCCACTGATGGGTGCTTGGCCTCTGCATGATCATCTCAGGAGATACGTCACGGTGTCGGGCCGCTGTGGCCTAACCTGCATCGCCCCGGCCGAGATGGGCCACTCTCAACTCCTCACCTCACCCTATCCTGGTGTGGACATGTCAGCCATAGTCAGACACCAATTACAGCAGGTCCATTCCAGCACTCCAGACAGGCTCTCCATTCGCGGCCCCGTCCGACAGCAGTAACTGACACCCAGTGACCCGTCCTAGCAAACATCAGCCTCTCGGTCACTTCATTGACACTCTGTGACATATTTACGATCCCATTCTTCAGTAGAGACTGCAACAGGGACCCGGCTTTCAATACTAATCCTCTCCACTTTTTGTTGCATGAATACATTTCAGTTCTTCACTCTAAAAACTCACACTTGGGCAAGGAAAAGTAACACAAAGGGACCAAAATAACAGCACAGAATGATCTGCTTCAGTAAATAAAAAAAAAAATGTATTATTAAAGAAACTTAAAGCATAAGTAGAGACACGGTAGTCCGCACCCACTGAGATCCCGAAGCTTTTACGGGGTTTGAATTGCGCTAATCTTATAAAAGCTGCATTTTATACTGTCACAGTTAGGCCAATATTATGTGGAGGCAGCGATTGTATGCCGGGCACAATCTCCTCGCTCTTTCTGGGCGGCTTGTGCACGCTTATGAATAGATCATTGTGCGGTCGAACACACGCACTTCTGTCCTCCCTGTTTTCTGTCGCCGGTGCGACACGTTCTGCTTATCGACTGGCATTCATGCGAGGCATAAAGCAGCAATATAACGAGAAGCGGCGATCATTAAACATTGATGCGGGAGAGCGCCCTCGCTTCCGACGCGTGTCGCCCAGATCGTCCTCCTATCGCGACATGTTCCCGGTGATGCTCGTCTGTCGCCGCGCTTTCCGTGCATCGCGATCATTTTTTTTGGGCATTTTTTAGGGGACACACCTAGTGGCGGTGGGGAAAGCTCCTGCTGACAGCGTCTCTCTGCAGATCAGCGGCGTTTTGCTGCAGATTCTTTTTTTTCCATCCTCCGGGCTCCTATTTAACAGCGGAGGCGGAGCCGGCAGCCTGACATCACCGGTCCGTATAAAAAGCGCATCTGTCTGGCCGGGCATCGGGCTGTCTGAGGCTGCTGTTCGGCACAAAAGCGTCCGCACAAGGCACCGCATCCAGCACCTTCGCTCTCCGCCCATTCTCCAACCATGACGGCGAACGGAACCAGCGACATGCTCAAGATCCAGTTCGGGCTCATCAACTGCGGCAACAAATACCTCACGGCCGAAGCCTTCGGCTTCAAGATCAACGCGTCGGCCACCAGCATGAAGAAGAAGCAGATCTGGACTCTGGAGCAGAACGGCGACGACTCCAACGTGGTGTTCTTCAAGAGCCACCTGGGCAGGTACATCGCGGCGGATAAGGACGGCAACATCACGTGTGACAGCGAGGCGCCCGGCGACGACTGCAGGTTCACCATCACGGCGCACGACGACGGCCGCTGGTCCCTGCAGTCCGAGCCGCACAAGCGCTACCTGGGCGGCACCGAGGACCGCATCGTCTGCTTCGCCCAGACCATCTCCGTGGCGGAGAAATGGAGCGTCCACATCGCCATGCATCCCCAGGTCAACATCTACAGCATCACCAGGAAGCGCTACGCCCATCTGGGCTCCAAGCAGGACGAGATCGCCATCGACAGGGACGTGCCCTGGGGCGTCGACTCCCTGATCACGCTGGTCTTCCAGGAGCAGAAGTACCACCTGCAGACGTCGGACAACCGCTTCCTGAAGAGCGACGGCTCGCTGGCTGCCAAGCCCGAGAAGACCACCGGCTACACGCTGGAGTTCAGGTCGGGCAAGGTCGCCTTCAGGGACTGCGAGGGCAGGTACCTGGCCCCCTCGGGCCCCAGCGGCACCATGAAGTCCGGCAAGAGCAGCAAGGTCGGCAAAGACGAGCTCTTCGTGCTGGAGCAGAGCCACCCGCAAGTGGTGCTCACCTCGGGAAACGAGCGCAACGTCTCCACCAGGCAGGGTAAGAGCTTCCATCGGCAGCGTGCATGCCATCAGGACGAGCATTTAACACGAACTCAGACAGATCGCTTAATGTCTGCAATAATTTATATCATATGTCGCAATCGGTAAACAAAAAGGGTGATCGCTTATATATACACCTTTAAGGAGACGCACGCGCGACTGCACATCTGTTTCCAGGGTGCACAGCTGTAAGTGCAGCCAGGGTCTTCTCTCTCGGCCCCTTACAGAGCTCCGGAGATAACGTGGTTTTATGGCAGAGGACCGTAATTCAGAATGCGCTACAGGCATGCTTATCCCGGCTTGGATCAGTCAGAAGGAAGTCAGTAGTCGCAATGCGTTTCCCCCCCGAAAGCCTTTGTCTCCTGTGCCAGGAAACGGGCTTTTTTCCGCCTTGCTTAAAACGTGCCGACGATCGCATCGATTTCACGTTAGTAGCCGAAGTGATATTTTCAGGCAAAAGGTCATTTGGCATTAGGACTACCCCTGTGGCTAAAGGATGCGGTCTCATTTAAAATACAATAGAATCAATCCTACTCCAAATGGTGAGGAAATGTGGTCTTTCCAGCATATTTACCAATTTTTTGTCTCATCTTTGGTTTTTAACGATTTTTTTGTCATTTCCTGCTTAATATTTTAATTGCTGTATTGAACATGTCAATTGAGTATTACTGAAGTTTGATTAGGTGTCTTATAGTTTAGTGAGAATTGGGTTCAGGGAGTGTTACTGCAGTATTTGTGACACTAAATTTGATTTGGTGCTTGCTGCTGAAACTATGATTATACTGCTAAAACTGTACTGCCATACTTCACAAGGAGTGTGAAATGGGTAGCCATCTTATTTTTCTGGAGATAGAATTATTTAAGAGCAGACATTCAGGGTCTTACTAAGGGAAGCTATACTTTTCTTCTTGGACTTTACGTTAGATTTAACTTTATAATGTGCCTTAGAATCAATCTAATTCATGAAACAAAATGTCTGCCAAAAGCGTGAAGCTCTAATGCACGCTGTCATACCTCCTGATTACAGAGCTGACTGATTTCCCACAATGTCCTTTGATTTCCTAAAAAAAAGAGCTGCTCCCCATTCAGGATGATAATGTGTCAATGGGTTGGCGCGGAATGAGGCCCGGCCTAGCAGCCTGCTGATTGGATGCCAGAGGCCCAGTCTAGCAGCCCGCTGATTGGATGCCAGCGGCCCGGCCTAGCATCCCCCTGATTGGATGCCAGCGGCCCGGTCTAGCAGCCGACTGATTGGATGCCAGTGGCCCGGCGGTAGCACGTGGTTGCTGTTTTACGGGGGGCGACAAGGCCCCTCGCTCATGCACGCTCCCCTTTGTCAGTCAAAGGCCTTTCATTTGCCCAGGGGAGGCTTGAAAGACATTTCTGTGGACCTTCCCGGCCCTCCTCTGAGGGGAACGAGGCAGGCGAGCTGCTGGATAAACAGCCTCCGTCGCTGGCTGTTTTGTCCAGACCAGCATCGTGCGCCGTCGCCTTCGGTTTCCTGACCCGCACTTTAATAGATTTGCGAAAGAGCAAACAAGCGGACCTAGCTGTCATCCGCATAAGCAAATACTCCAACAATGGCCGGCCATTTCTGGAGTTTATAGAGGCACCAACCGGACCTGGCTGTCACAGAGCCGTCCTGTTTACCTAGCGGCGCGGACGGGCCTTTTAACCGCAGCTCATTACATTAGCAGCTGCATTTGGCATTTTCTGCCCGTGCGCGAGGAACCGGTTGTGGCCAAAGAACAAAGGCAGAGCGCCCCCCCCCCCCCACCCCAGGGCTCCCCTGGCT
>JAODKL010000045.1:6698414-6712882 GCA_026780765.1 Petrocephalus schoutedeni | reverse complement strand
TTTAATATATATATATATATATATATATATATATATATATATATAGGTTGTGCCTTTTATTGGGCAGCCGATCGGAGCCCCACAGGTGCCCGTGCGCAGCCCCCCTACACGCTGGAGCCGTCCGGGCCGCCGTTCAGCTGCGCGATGGCCAGCGTGTCGGTGAACTGCTGGCTCCCAGAGGACACCGACCTCTGCGAGGCATGCCTGAATTTCCAGCCGAAGCCCGCAAACCTCTTCTGCCGTCCCCTCACGTACTCCTTATAATTTTTCGTCAACAGCGTATACAGAAACGGGTTGATGCAGCTGTTGCAGTAAGCCAGGCACGTCACCACGAAGTTGACGTACACCATAGTCCGGCGGGACAGGTCTCCGTGGCCGAAGTAGTATATGCTCAGTAGCTGCCACAGCCAAAAAGGTAAAAAACAAGCCCAGTACGCGAGCACGATACTAAAGATCATGTAAAATACTTTCTGCCTGGGGCACCGATTTGCAACTTTTGTCGCCTGAACCGTGGATTGCGACAACCAGTATGTCTTGGCCAGTCTGAGGTATAGATAACCGATGATGAAGCCGGGAGCTAAGATGCAAGTGTTAAATAGCACAGTCAGGTATATCTTATAAGCTTTGATCTGCCACGTCGGGTGGCACATGCGTTTAACGACTCCATCTCGGACGTTACTTTTCAGATCGATCATGATCATGGTGGGAAGCGCCAGCAAAGACGAAGCCAGCCAAACCGCACAGGTCACCGACCTCCGGTACTTTCTGGACCTGCCCAAGGTGTCCAGAGGGTTCACCACCGCTAGGTACCGCTCCGTGCTCATGATGGTAAGGATGAAGATGCTGGCGTGCATGGTGAGGAAGTCCAAGCTAAAGACGATCCGACACCCGATGTCTCCAAAATACCAGTCTTTCGCAAAATAGGTGCACACGACAAACGGGATAGTCGACAAGTATAGCAGGTCGGCCAGTGCCAAATTGACGATGTAGACGTACATGGAGCCGGTCATCCTCAGCGAAACGTTCATAACCACGAGGGTATAAATGTTACCAGCCAGGCCGATCACGCACATGACGATCAGGACCGTCCCGAGCAGCGATGTCACCAGCATCTCGTTGAAGGAGTCGGGAGGCTCCGCGTAAGGCACCGGCGGCGACGAGTTGGAGAAGCTGGACCAAGTGGCGTTAAGCGGACTCCAAGGTAGCGCTCCTGTACCTTCAACGGCACCCATTTCTGCAGACTGGAAGGGCACGATTCAGGGAGAAGACCGCGGGTCCTTAGGTCCCGATTCATAAGAGATTTGGTGGCTTCCTTGAAGTGAGAAAGGAAGCCCACCGCGGGGTAGCGCATCCCCCGGCGCGGCGCGGCGCTCATACGCAGCCAGAAGTGCTTTTAAAATAGCGCAGACACAGGGAAAGTTCCCAAATGAAAAACAACTGTTGAAAACAATGAGGATTATATTTTATAAAAAATAAAAATAGGGAACTAAAGAGTTGGAAAAAAGATAAAAACCTTGCTGTCAAATCACAATCCGCTGTTAAAAATGTTCTATCCGCACACGACCGCCTTCTCCACCGGGTGGCTCCGACTTTCCCCTAAGGCTGCTTCTTTTGCGCTCCCTTCACCTGCACCGAAAAAAAGGGACGAGCACAGCCTCCCCGGCCAGTAGGTATCCCAAGGGTGGGATGAAACTGAATAATACATGAACAACCTCATGTCGCACAAGAAAAAAATACGCAGAGCCGCATCGGACCACCTCAAATATTGTTCCACAGATCGTTAGCGGCATTAAAAGTACAGTGCATGACGATCGCACTGCATTTGAACTCGTTTGCTGCATTAACTAGCCACGACCACCCGGTCCTGATAAGCTTAAAGTAGGCTATATCTGCGGAAAGCAGAGCCCCCTGGACCTCACGGTAAATAATCATATTTAGTATAAGTCTTAACGAGATACGTGTCGTGCTAATTACACCCAGGCTGACTCGGAGTCCTGATAACCATTCGCATTTCCTAGGAGGACTCTTTCAAGTAAAATGTTTGTGCTTAAAAATAGTAACACAATATATTGCTCTATAAAGATTTAACTTGGGACAAAGTTGTATATGCTGCATATGTCAAGTGGTAAAGTTGCTACAGTTGGAAGGAAATTACTACAGTAAAAAATCACACATGCCAGGAGCCTATATGAGGGCCACTCTTAAAGAGTAACTGTGCGTTTTTATTGCCACCTTTATTTATGATACTGGGGGAAACAGAGTAAACAGGACTATTCAGTCAGGCAAGATCCAGGTTGTGTTGTTGAGCAGACTGGGATTAAAAGTTGGTCCTGGACTTTGAATTTTGGAGAATCAGGCGGCCAATGATCTATTCGTTTAAATTACTGAAGCACATCACGTGGCATTACAAACAATATATGTTACCTGGGTGTCAAATCTGTCTCTCTCAATGTCCAATTTCTTTTTTCTTTTTTATGACAAGGCTATTAAAGTTCATGTTGCAGACATCCCACCTGAGGGATATTGACTTCAGGGAGGCAGATGGGGGGCGTGCGGGAGGTAACAAATACGACCCACAATGCCTTGCGCAATGACGTCACCGCCACAGGCCCGATACCGTATATATGGACATGTATATTGCCAACTGTGGTGGGAGTGTTTTAACAACACTGACTAGCAGAGCGACAGATTTTCGGGACATTGCACATCATTCGCGGGTGTCCGGGGGCTGCTTTCGATTTACGGGAGACTCACTGAAGTTCCGGGGAAGTTGGGATGTCTGATGTTGTATACCTTCAGGATATTTCACAAAGATACATGGTAAATCGGTAACATTTAACTCAAGGGTCAGAGGCTTTGTTATCATGCATGAACATGTGTCCAGAAATGAGAAGCACCCCCCACCCCCCAAAAAATACTCATATTGGGGCCCATTATAAGAAGCTTACATCACTGAGTGGTTTGTGGTAGAAGGTGCACAGATTAAATAAAACACTGTCATAGATCCTACATGGACCATACTGGCTGCCGCTTTAATACTTTACTTCCAATTCCATTAACTACAGCATAACATCCGCATGAAATAAACTGGCACACATAGAGATAGTTGCCTATGCTTCTGTGGCTGCCTGTGCATTGTAAGGGTCCACATCCCCTACTGCGGTTTGCATTATCTTACAGGACGCAGCCAGTACGGTTGTCCCAGGGGCTCGCACTTCCATATGTGTCTGTCTATGTCTTCCCTCTGTTCTTGCGGGTCTCTTCCTACAAAATGATGGATGGTTTAGGTGAACTGGGATCTTTACACACATAGCACAGTCAGCCCAAGTTGCCCTGTGACCGTATGTGGGTGTCTGTCCTGAGTTGGATGGGTATCCCACCCAGGGAGTCCCTTACCTTGTTTCCTGTGCATTCTGGGATAGGCTTCAGTCCAAGTATGGCCCTGGGTTTCTGAAAATAGATTCATATAAAGCTAAATTTGGCCATGACAGGTTTCTATGGGGACATTCATCAGCACGGACCACTTTCCCTCAGCAAACACCAGCCTTCAAGGGCAAACTGGTGCTGGTGGGGGGCAAAGTCAATTTGACTGGGAATAATTAATGCTATTTTTTAGTTTTATCACTGAACGTTTCATGCTTGGAAACCTTCCATATATATATATATATATATATATATATATAAACCAGTCCATTTATGGGATTAAGTAGCATTCACTTTCACGAATAAGCTACTCCTACAGCAGTACTAAATATTTATTATTTTGGATATAGCTGATTCAACTTTGGTCCTAAAAGCAGCCTTTTCTCTCTAATATCACCACTAGAAATATGCAACAATTCAAATCTGCAATAATTTAAGAATGCTAAACATGGTAAACAACTGTGAAGCATCACTAACCAGACACATCTGCAATTTACAGATTTATGGTTAGAAAAGGAATAAACTGTTTTCACTGTGCATCATACCTTAGAATTTATGCATATGTACACAGATACTCTGCAAAATCAAAGAGCTGGCTGCATGATGAGACTGTCGAGTGCATATAGACATATTTGGGAACAAACTGCAGCAATTGATTGAAATAGAGCATGATACAAACATTAAAAGCCAAGAGAGCTTTCCAAAGGCAAAACTCCCCGAGAAGATGACAAACAGATGAGGGAGAGAGAGAGTCGGCTGGAAAACCTTCAGGTATGACGATGGAGAGAGAGAGAGAGAGAGTGAGACAGAAAGAATTGAATTTTGAATTTGCAAACCTTCTTCATTACAATCTCAGAGGAACAGCAGACAGTATGTCGTCACAATACACAAAACCAGGCCAGGAAAACTACAAATCAAGGCAAACTGTGGATAAGATGCCAGTTCATCAAAAAATGTGCAAACTGTAGCTCATCATTCACAATCTTACGCAACACATTATTGTAGCAGCACCTTCGCTCAAAGTCATCAAGAGTTTTCATGGACTTAAAAAAATGAAAATCAACCAAAATACGGCAGAAAAAGAAAAAGAAAAAGGGACAGAGAGAAAGAGAGAGCGAGCCGGCCGGAAAACCTTCAGGTATGATGATGGAGAGAGAAAGAGAGAGAGAGCCAACATGAAAACCTTCAGGTATGACAATGGAGAGAGAGAGACAGAAAGAGAGAGACACTATGAAAGCATTCAGACATGATGATGGATAGAGAGAGAGACAGACAGACGAAAAGAGAGAGAGACAGAAAAAGAGAGAGAGCCAGCACGAAAACCTTCAGGTATGGTGATGGAGGGAGAGAGACAGAAAGAGAGAGACACTATGAAAACATTCAGACATGATGATGGATAGAGAGACAGACAGACGAAAAGAGAGAGAGAGACAGAAAAAGAGAGAGAGTCAGCACGAAAACCTTCAGGTATGGTGATGGAGGGAGAGAGAGACAGAAAGAGAGAGACACCATGAAAGCATTCAGACATGATTATGGATAGAGAGAGAGACAGACAGACGAAAAGAGAGAGAGAGACAGAAAAAGAGAGAGAGCCAGCACGAAAACCTTCAGGTATGGTGATGGAGGGAGAGAGACAGACAGAGAGGGAGAGGCAGAAAGAGAGACAGAGAGGAGAATGCATCTTGGGCTTCACACAAACACAGAAAAGATGCGGATGGAGGGTAAATGCACAGTCTCAGAATAGCTTCTACCTTCAGCAGCAGATGATTTGTATAACCAACAAAGAGCCATGAGAGGGGCAGCCACTGAGCTGGCCCCCGCTGGGGCTTTGGGGGGTGAGTGGGACAATCTGGCAGCCAGGTGGCATCATCTCCAGCAACAGGAGTTATGAGATGTTTGTCAGCTGGCTTCTTAGACATCTTAGACAGTAACATTACATTTTAGCAAAGGAGCAGCTGTGTATAGCCCTTTTTACTGGGCACTGAAAAGGTGCCGTACTACTGTTATACCAATATGTTAAAAGTGAGTTTCAAGGATTTGTAGAATATAATGCTGAATTTGTATATTTTATATTATATATTATAAATTCAGTGTTATATTCCATTAATCCATGAACCTTTAACAGAAAAAAATGAGACCACAGCAGAATTTGCATTTTAACTCGTTTGCCAATTTATGAGTATTCAGAAGTGTAAAGTGTACTTTTTTCTTGCAAACTGCAGCCTGGCTCTACTCAGTTTCTCATTAATAAAGGGCTTCTTGCTTGCTTTATGGGTCTTCAGTCCTGCTTCTAGAGGTCATGACGGTGCAGGAAGTAGGACCTCGGGAGCAGGAATCAGGGCTAAATGAGGGAGTAAACGAGAGGCAACTGGAGTGATACACACGAGGGCTGAAAGGAGAGGCGAGACAAGACAAGCAACAGGTGTGGCTCGTTAGACATTTACTGACATTTAGTCATATGATATTTTTGTGACCCTAACAATGAAGATGAATGGATGAATGGAAAATATTCAACATTTCATGTACAATTAATTAGATCAACACAGAGCATATTTTCCAACAGAACATTAAACTTGTGGTGTTATTTTCTGGAAGAGGAATTTGGCATTAAAATACTCTGGATGGCCCTATTTGCTGAGAATCCCTTTGTCAGAGAGACCCCTCTTTCATGAGAATGAATGCTGAGCCTCTAATCAACACATCCGAAGAATTTCCAATTTCCATGTCGGCCATTATCGTGTCTGTTTTGTAACTCGTTATAAAGGAACTCTTTGAGGCCGAATAGTTGACGTGATTAATGCACATCGTATTTGCTTATCCTGAAGCTCCTTGGGAAATATTTCAAGCAGTTAGCTTGTTAGTCATACACACATTTTATATCATTTATATATTATTCCTGACATTTAACACCGCTTTAGGCAGCCGGCTGCCATCACCAGAGCTGGAAATCTAACATGCTTCCAAACCCCAAGTTCATGTATAAGCCTTCTGGCTTTGTAATACATGTATGGAGTCCATTAGGGTAAGACCCTAATTATAGCTTTAGACAGGGCTGAGGACAGTGTACTGATTACGAAGCAGAAACCCTTAAGGCTGATTTATTCCTCAGCGTCGAGCCTACACTGTGGCCGCTGTATTTATCCTTACGCGCTGGTGTGTCTGTGCCATTCAGCAATCACACTGTCCAAAACCCTGGGCGATACAGAGGTTTGCATGTTGCATTTATTGCCTTCCCACCCTGCAAGATATTCAGTTTTTGAGTCTTGCAGTTGAAACAGACAAAAAGCAAACATTTAACAAAGAATCCATTTGTAGAGTCCTGGTTATATATTCCTGCTGCTCCGAATTTTCTGTAGACAAGTTTAGAAAAAGTTTTGTAAAGTATGACTAAACTTAGTGCAGGTAAGTGAAATTGGCGAGTGTTGTGTAGACCCGCTGCTACGATGCCTTGGGTGGGGTATTTAATCCTGGATGTGAAATCAGTGTCAATCAGAGGCATAAGTGCACCTGGGATGTATGCTTTCCTTGCTCCCATAAAAAAATGAATACTACTAAGCAGACCAATCACAGTTCTTGTGGTCTGCATCGCTGTGGCATGTAGTTGCATTTCTGGGGAGGTGCGCATCAGGCACTGGTGCAGGGTCCACGGCTACGCCGTACTTACAACGTCGGTAAAGCAGGCCATCAGCTGCCGTATTGGGGTGACTTAGCGAAAGCCCTTTTAACCGAGTAACTTCTCACATAAACATGCGCAAACACCAGTGGTGGTGTATGGTTATGAAAATGATGTTTAAAAGGACAGGTATCATTTATAAATGTAGAAAAATACTGGTAAGACTTCCACCAGGCACAAGGTACATTTCATTCAAGATCAAAAGCATAGCTGGAGGTTTCCAGTGAGTGCAAACTGCGGATGGTGTTTTAGATTGAGTCACACATCTCTGTGTAGCTGACAGGTACTGATGGCACTACAGGAAGATGACTATATTAGAAAGGCCAAACACACACAGTCGGAGAAGGAAAGTACCTCAAAGAAGCACCTGTTAAATACCTTCAGGCAGAATTCCATCACAACATCCCATCTAAGACATATTTAATATTTTAATATTATTCAAATGTTAATATATACTAATATATTCAGTACTGATTATATTTCTGCACACCATGAAGAACTTGTGGGAGGCATGGGGGTGCATTATCGACTCACATTTCCAGGACCTGGCTTCAAGTCTCCACCATGGCCCCAAGTGTGTGGAGGTTGCATGTTCTCCCTGTGTCACTGAGGGGCTCCCTCTGGATACCCCGGTCTTCCCCCCTATAGTCCAAAAACATTCAAAGGTTTTGTCACATGCAAGGTAAACAATCAGACTATCGCCTGCAGTGAAATGTAAGGTGGTCAACTCCATCATAAAAACAGTAGAAAGACATGAAAAGTAACAATGTGATAAAACATTATTCTAAACACAATGCAACTTGCATTAGGTGCAAGATGTACTACACAAATATAATATAAGTAGGCCTGAGATATGAAAAAGTTCAAATAAAGTGCAAGGTGCATAGATAAGTAGAGGATATGGATTAGAGTGTCAGGGAACATGATGGCCTGAGGGTGAAGCTCCTTCTGATTCTCAATTCTCACTGAGAGACAGCAGAAGTGGTCTCCAGACATCAGCTTGGTGAAGAGGTAGTTATGTGGACGTGCCGTGTGCCTGCTGATTCTGGCTGCTGATGTCCTGCATGGGGAGGGGGGCAGACCAGCTTTACTGATGCATTCATCCAGAAATACCGTCCTCTGCAGAGCTTTGCGGCCCAGGGCCGAGCAGTTGGATTGGAGTTACCAAAATGCCCATAGGTGTGCATGAGTGTGAAGGGTACGTGAGTGTGCCCTGCAATGGACTGGTGCCCCATTCCCTGCCTTGTGCTCATAGGCTCTGGGCCCCGTCAACCCTGAACAGGACAGGCGGTTACAGAAAATGGATGGATGGATGGATGGATGAATTGTTTATACAACAGATGAATCGACTCAATCGAGCTAACAGGTTGAATATCGCAGACTGTCACTCCGGTGAAGACCACGCATTCAACACCACAAAGGGGAAGAACAAAGAAGACGCCCAATCGATATGATACCCGTGGAAGAGGAAACTAATCTCAAGGCCAATCCCGGAGAAGCAGCTGTCAATGAGGCGTCCGTAGCTGTCAATAAGCACTTGGAAGGGCTGTGCAATAAGCAGCCGGGGAGAGTGCCCTGCAAGGAGGAATACCTGCGGCTGATCAGCAGGGCAGACTGGCGAAAATAGCAGCGGCGATCGAAGAACATTCTGGAAGGTGTACTAGGTGTGCCGGGGGGGACGGGGTGGGTGCTGCTGCTTTGTGTATGAGATTAGTGATCATCACCACACAAATGCCATTTTAATAAAATAACAGCCGTGTGTACTCAAAGCAATATTCCCGCTGTGTGACTGACTTAGCTCTGGCTGGTAATTAGACAAACATAGAATAGAACAGAATAGAATAGAATAGAATAGAATAGAATAGAATAGAATAGCTACTTTATTGTCATTCAGAAACATACCCTGGCTTTGTGCACATCACAAGGAAATGCCGTTGCATTGACTCACCATCGGCCTAATACAATGTATTAATACTGGAAATCTTAAACTTTAAAAAAATAAATCTAAAATAAAAAATATAAATGAAAGATAGAATATGAAGTGGAATGTAGCTGGTTTACTCAAATATTAAAAACCAACCCAGTACCATTTTGCATGAACACAATTTGACACTCAAACTGTTGTAACTCATTAACAAATGATAAAAAAAAACTATGAATACACAATTATAAACAAGTTATAAGTGTTACTAATGACAATCTGATTATAAACCATATATAAACCCTTTATAAGGGTAGCCTTGTTGTAAAGTGGTGCCCGACCATAATTTCAGACACGGCTAAAAGATATTTTGAAGTTAAAGGGGAAACAGATGCTTGAAACTTCCAATCAGCAGCAGTGGTGCATCTGCAAGCAAACAGTGGAGCGTGCGCGCAGTCACCCGCCATCATCCCAGGGGATGATAACATTACCAGACAGCACCGCGTAGCCAAGATGTCTGAGTATTTTACAGCGCGGCTGGCCGCAGACCATGTTCCCTGGCAGGACCTCCTTCTCTTAGAGATAAACGCAGTAACGTCAGGACTTCAGGAAACACACCAAAGGTGAGAGGCCCGGAGGACAGCGGGACCTCACGTCTTTGAAGGACAGAGGATACATTCGCTGTTAATGAACCCTCTTCTCTAAGAAGACAGTGCATCCGCACTATAAATCTAGGAAGTTGGGCTACACGCATTAGTGGCATGCACACCAGAATGTGTCAGAGCGTGACAGGGTCCGGCCCGGATATCAAACAACTGCTCGCTTTGTAATTAAAAGTAAAGGCATCTTTCGAGGAAGAAGGCACATCAGCTCCGTCACATGTGGCACAATCACTCTGTTGAACCGGGGATTTGAACCAGAGACCTTGCGATCACGGGCACAGTGTAACAAAATGACACCATTAAAGTTAACATGATCAAAGAAGTATTTACCACTTCCTTATGCTCAAAAGAAAGGAGCGACCCACTAACCAAGTCACACTAGCCCAAAGGGGGGAGAGCTCGGTTTCTCATGCTATTCTGATACAGGGGACAAGTGCCTTAAGGAATCCAGCTTCATGGGAGCAAAATGTGGGCAGGCCTGCAAGCCCAATCTACCCAAGGCAGGCCCACCTTCATCCAGCTCGACAATGCAGCTGTCCTACACCCCACCATAATATGGGTTCAAACAAAATTATAGGCTAGAATTACGTTACCCAGTAATGAAAATGCGGGGGCGGGTCTCGACAAAACCTTCAGTAATGGAAACCTACCATCCTCTGGGTCTGCACATCAAATGCCCCACATTCAGTTACCGTTTAAAAATAAAATGTATACTAGCTTGCTGCTAAAATAAATGAATAAATAAAATTCCAAAAGATTATTCTGACCAGCTGAGTATAAAAACTTCTTGGAACGACACGATGTAAAATCGAATCTGTATTCGAAAGTCATTCATTGCTTGATTCTGACGTAATGGGAGTATGCAATAAAATAATATTGGCCTTTTTCAATAGTCAGGCACTCATGTGTGATGACTTTATTTATATACTTATAGTACAGAGCAGATGGTCGTAAATCAGTAACTGGACTAAAAGCAGTGCTGCGCATTTTCACAGAGCTATAGACGTCTTTTTTCTGTGCAAAGAATTATCAACCCGACTGAGAACTAACCTGCCTACTGGAAGCATTTCTGGCGAGGTATGTCCTTGTTCTGGTTACAGAATTATTACAAAGGCCATTCTATTGTGCTAACAAGTAATTATTCATTTCTGGCTAACACCTACATGTAGTAAATTTCTGCATCACCGTTTAGACTAAGTGGAGTGATACACACATGCCTGGCAGCCAACATTACAAGGAGTGGAACCTATATACCAAATAACTTCATGTGAAGAATATGGCCTTAGGACAATAAGTATCCAACAATGAATTTATAGCTAAGCGAGGGTGAGCTAGCTGGCAGCAGACATGCCTGCATAGCATTAGGTGGTCAGTCCTGCAATTTCCCCATGGGGATGAATAAAGTATCTATCTATCTATCCATCTATCTATCAATTTCTGTATTGTGAGGATTGTGAGCAGCAACCCTCGGTCTCTATGTACTAAACATGGAGCTGTTTCCATGGCTGCTGAGCCCAAACCCCAGCATGGAACCGGCTTGGGAACCCAACCTTCACAGACGGGCCACAAAAAAGGCATTTTCAAGCCGATACCCCGGGACACCCTACTTCCGTGTCAGAGTTGGGTCACACAGTGCTCGCTCAATCCCATAAGCCACCAAAAAGCTACAACGTTGCACTGCCTGTCAAACTGAAAGCACAGAGCACCTGAATGCATATCGGCTGTCAAAAAAAGTCAAGTAACCGACGGGACTGAATATTGGACACATGTTTGAAATGGTATTCATACAGGAAAATGATGATTGCATCGTGGGACAGTGGTCCATTTGAAGAATCACATTGTGGCACTTGAGTCCGCTAATGACATTAGCATGGCGGCTATCTGTGATTGTGCTTTTGGAAGGAGGGGGCTGACTAATCAGTATCGGGAGCTGCACGTGGACCACAGGGGGTCATTCGGAAGGTTCCATGGGCCGGGAGCAAGCCTGGGAATAAGCATCTGCTGGAAACAAACCCTGGGCTCATGTTACCTGGGGAATAAACCAATACGACCAAAAGCAGAAACACCAGAGGCTGGGGAACAACTACAAACAAATGGAGACACTTATAGTGACAGTGTCCTGCAAAACAGAGCAGCCCACCCCGTTCAATTATGTAAAGGGTCTCTGATACCATCAGCTCGGCTCTCGCCTCCTGGCCTGTCTCCCAAACCTCCATTATTCGGTCACCTTCCAGAGGTGATTCCGTAATTCCGCGGCCGTTTGGCGAGGCAGTTATCAACGTCAGCCTATGAGGCGACAGGACTCGCCGTTGACATCGGCTAGACGTCACCAATCTGCTTCACGACGACACACTGGGGCCCGACATCTACGTCCATCGTGATCGAAAAAGCAGGTTAAACATATATGTATACATATTATTACAAGATGCTGATCATACCGACAGAGGCCAAGACCAAAGCTAGAGGTCAGATTCTCCCCCCGCCTCGATGGCACGGCTTTAGAATGCTGCATCGGGGGGCAACTGTGAATCGCCGCTGTACCATACAGGGACACGCTTATTTGCTGTGCGTAACTCCGATAATCACCATTACTGCCAATTATTAGGCTGCATGTGCACTGTGATTTGACCACAACACATGACCAGAATAAGAATTCACTCTATTGGTCAGGTACACCTATATGCAGTAGAGATTACAGACAGCACTGACCTTAAAAAGGCGTATTTAAAAAACTTTTTATTTTAAATATGAGCGAAAGAGCAAGTCAGTGCAGGTTAGTCATTAAATCGCCAAATTACGTCATCACTTCACTGCACCCCTTTTACACACAGTGTGATTAGCCGCTTCGGAGGGATCGAGACGTCCACTGGCACAGCGCTGCTTGTCTGCACAGCCCCCGGATAATCAGGGTACGGCAGAATGAATTCCGGCCACCGGGGTCCTTTCTGGTTTGTCCTGCTTATATGCTGCAGAGGCAATTAGTCACATTATTAGCACACAGGGTGTTACAAACAGGCCAGAACTGGTCACTTTTCCCATTTTCCCTCTCACTACAAACTCAACTTTGAATAGCACACAGTCAGTCATTTTCAGTCTGGTTTTATATCTTTTTTTTTTTCAGAAAGACTGAACTACAGCTTAAAGTAAGACAATCTCTGGAGGTCACACAGAGCTCAAATGAATTAATAATTCAAATGTCTATTTGTAATGATACATCGCTAAATTATTCAGACTTTATGAAAGATGGTAGCATTTATATTTAGTTGCTTCTTGTAACAGAAACAGTGGGATAAGATAACATTATATTGTGATGATTTGGTAAAAATTGGTTAAACAAATATTTTAATTAAAAAAATCAAAGAAATTCACCTACCGAAACACTACCGCTACTTTTTACTCCAGGTAAGGCATTTTAAAACAGTTATGACAGCAAATGCAAATTCAGAATTCCACCATTACCAGTCGGATCTTAAACATGAAAAAATAACCTTTTTCTACTCAAGGCTTTCTTAAACTGAATACAAGCGTATATCATGGCATGTGATGTTAAATTGCACAGCTGGTTTGACGTCATGTGGTCACATAATTAGGGAACATATTAGCTTTATGTATATGTCATTTTTAATTCTAAAAAAATACAAGACGAGCATTTGAAAAAAAAGCCTTGTGGCATATTAGTCTCTACGTTGCACAGTTGGTTGCACGCTATAAACTGAAATGGTTTATGTGTAATAGGTTTGCATTTTGAATGACAAATGAATGCCGAATATTAAACTAACTTTACCTCGGTAATGGACAAGACTGCTTAATTAACAAAACCAAAAAACGTTACACCGATTGGAAATCAATGTTCTTGTATTAAGTGTTCCTGAAAGATATCTATCCACCGGTGGCTGTGGTAAGATTAAACCTGCATGAGTTCGTCTCATAAAGTTAAAATACTGACACTTAGGGACTTAGGGACAGAAACAAACGCGTTTCTGCGTTAGCAGCCGCTCGTTTCCTTTAATGAAACCCCGTAACACTGCAGGATGCTCAGATTATTCTTAGTTAACGTTTATTGACGGCACTGTTTTCCAAGCGGCTGCATCTGAGATAAAACTTCTAAAAACAAATTAATCGAAAATAACCCATCCATGCCACGACACTTCCAATCGTGTGGCGACTTCTAAGTTAAATTTTCCAAAGCATGCATAATTAATTTAGTTTAATTCTTACACTGTATATTCTGCAGCGCATATGAAATTTTATTTTCAAAGCGTCCTAAATTCTCTTTGGAAGGAGTCGATCTCCGCGCTGGGGCGGATTTTATTATGCGGCTCTTATTCCAACTGTCCAATATGCACGGCTTTTGTTTAACTGAGGCGAACTTTACATCGAAAAGAAAGCAGGAGACAACGACAGCACATTTTACTTGAATCGGTTCTTTTACAAACGCAGTTTGTACGCGGTTTATCGAAAAAATAAAACTGTTTTTTTTAACGATCCATGACAATTGGCGCACTAAACACGGCGTGTATCCTTTAAAGGGACTAAAACGGACTGGCTCGACATTATTTGCCACACAATTTGCATTACATATTACACGGGGAAAGAGCTCTTATTCTCATATCTTACTTTGACACATTGCACACGTGTAATCCGGCGTAGGTAATGAGCGGATCGATAACTCAGTGACTCCTAAGGGACTGAGATCATAAGGTGACCCGCATCTCAGCACATGTACCCGCAAACGGAGCCCGTCTCCTTGTCACTGTTACACTACTGCCACCTTTCCGTGGATCCGATT
>JAODKL010000045.1:6679642-6694765 GCA_026780765.1 Petrocephalus schoutedeni | reverse complement strand
ATACAAACTACATGATATTTATGAGGTGCAAGGCTTATACAATAATAGGATGTTATTTCAGTCTGAGCTAGCGAATCGTCCCGTTTTATTCTTGCATGATTTTAGCTTTGGCCTTGTCTGTACTTTCGCTTTGGTTTACTTGCTATATGCTTTCGAACTCTCGCTCGGTATTTGGTTACCGTCTTCACGCGCCCCTCGGACTTTGGCGCTTTGATCGCTGTGTATGCTGAGTGTGTGTCAGGTGCATAGGGAGTGACTGCAATTTTTGTTTTGCCAGCTTATGTTGCATGCTGTTGTTTGGATAGGGAGTAAGGTGTAGCATTTGTTGTTGTGTTTCTGTTTTCTCTGCGCTTAGGTAAGTTAGCTTTGGGTTAGGTTCGGAGTTTTGTTTATTGTTTTCGCTATAGTCACTCCTGAGTCCTTTTGCACCGGGTTTATTTGTTCTGTGTCCATGACGTGTCAATGAAAACACATAAATATAAATAAAAAAAAAATACCCCTTTGTCCACGTGTGTTCCCTTGTCCATCGCACCCCATCCTTCCCTTACTCCATGTCCCCTTTCCCTGTCACTCTGTTACGCCCCAACCCTAGACTGGGGCTCGTAACAACAGCTGCTGGTTGTGTAAAATTAATTTGCACATGTGCGTGCCTAGAGCTGCCCTGTAGAGAGAGGTGCCCGTATATTGGAGGTCTGGATAAGGGAGGTTTGACTGCATGTCTCAATCAAATACCAGTCATTGAAACAAAGTGGTTTCCGAGGCCTCAAACTCAGGGACTGAAAACAAGTGCCTATAACAGCCATAATGATGTTATTCTGCACTGAGTGGCCACATATAGCACACAGACAGGGTCTAGGGGCCCACCTGCTGCTTTGCTAAGCATTCAATGACTAAGATGCGTGATCAGAGCAATTTTGAATGTGGTTCCATGTGTTCTGGTTACAGCATGAAGAACAGCCACTCTCCTGGGATTTGCACACATTGAAGTGCCTAAAGTTTACAGAGAATGGTATGATGGGCAAAAAGGCATCCAGTCAAGGGCCTTGTCATTGCCAACACCACCTCGTGAATGAGAGAGATCAGAGGGTAATGAGCAGACACACATGAGGTCACAGGAAGGTCAAAAGGAAGGGAGGAAGTGCAAAAATATAAAAACATCAGGGTAACGCTTTCTATGAAGCCCATGTTCATAAAGCCTAATAACTGTTCTTATAACACATTCATAAAGCGTTATAAACATGGCTATAAATATTTAAAAAAAAAGCAAAAGAGAGTATAGCCCTGTTTGTCATGCATTATGAATGCTCTATGAAAGTTTCATCTGTAATGCATTATAAATACCTTCATATTATGAATTATGGTCAGTGTAAGAATTACGGATGCTTTGTGCTGCATTATGAAGGTGTTTATGGGGCATTATAGATGAGACCTTCATAATGCATAATACACATGGCTATAATGTGTTATGACTTTTTATAATTGGTTAATGGCCGGGTTTATAATACTTTATGAATGTATTATAATGCATTATGAAGGTATGTGTAATGCAGTATATATTGACTGCTTTAAATGAAGTGTTACTAATAAGGGCTCAGTACAGCAGTAGTGTATTGAAAGACCTCCCTGAATGCACAACTTGTTTACCCTTGAAGTAGTTCAGGGTCCTATCCAGTACTAGTAAGGTGTACCCAATGAAGTACCCATCAAATTTACACTGAGAGGAAATGTTCAGGGTATTCTCAAGTAATCGAGGAAAAGGAGGGTGCCAGCTCTGACCTCCGCACCAGCAGGGGGCAGATTAGCAAAAACAGTACACTTAATAAGTACAGGTTGCTCAGGAATGCAGTCTCCCAAACAAACAAACTCCTCAACAAACCATTATTGCCCATAGGCAAGTGGATGATTTAATGTCAGCCATGATACTTTTAAGATCTCTCTAATTCTGTCCAGTAACTGAATTTATAGGTCTTGGAATAACGTGCAATAAGTTTTTAGAAGTCCCCAGAGATTCATTTTAAATATGCAAAATTTCACCGTTACAGTGCCAAAAATGAAATACCATAAGGAACAGAAACTTTCAGAGTAAAATCGGGATATAGTTCAAATACATAAAAATGCATTTAAAAAGCAAATTACTCCATTATTCTGTATCATCTTAGCTATAAACTCTTCGCAGCCGAATAAATCATGGCATTGTTAGAATTCCACGGCTTCCTTAGATCCTTAAGGGTATAGCCTTTGAAATATTTGTTCTTCCAGAAAATTCACATTTAGTCACTTTGTGTTTTCTTTAAAAAACCACCAATAAATCTGCCTCAAGGAGCAGGACACTAGAAAACAGGATTTTGAAAATGTTTTTCAGCCTGAGAATGCCAAAGGAAGAGACTGTTAATGAGCCACGGGGAGGAATTAGCAGGAAGTCATGTGATCATCAGACAGGAAGTGGCACATTCTGCAAGGAAAACACAATCGATCACCTAAATGCATCGTCCTTTCACAGCTCATTAACACACAGCGCTGATTACCAAAAATCCCCCAAAGCAGGTGCTGACGCCTTACACTAATCTCCCAGGCCTCGAAATTTTAACCCTTAGGCAGTGATTGGGGTTTTTTTCGGCATTTTCATATTAACACTGCCTTATCACGTTATATTTTGACTGCAAATAATGCCTGAGACGAGCAGTTAGAAGTCCTAATGACTGTTCTCCCCTGTTCATCAAAATGTTTACTTGTTATTGAAACTTTGAGTAATTTGAATGTAATTATGTGGGCTTTTGAACAGCTGCCATAATGACGTGGTAAGAGATGAATACTTTATTGGTCTCTATGGTACCGGCTGGTCTCACCCTCAGTCCCAGGCCTCGTGCAGTTTATGATCAGCATAGCAAGAGAACCGTAATTGCTGGGGAAATAAGAATAATATGCTGTAATTAGGTAGCCTAAATAAACCATTATTGTTACCCATTGAAAAGTTATGGGGCTAAATAATCACAGAGCAAAGACACATGAAATGCATCTTCCTATGACTCACGCAAGAATAATGACCTCTCCTCTGAGAATTACCAAGGAACACCTGTGGTCCCGTCATCAGCCATGTTTTAATACCACCTCAGAATCGGAACATTTTTCCCCAAGACTAGCATTGACGTGACAATCACAGCCTTCCTTGGACTTCAAAAGGCAGACGCTGCTTCAGAAGACAGTGCTTTTCACAAAACAAACTGCTGGATGTAGAGTGACTCATCGGAAAGTCTTAGTAACTCACAGCCGAAAACCTTAAACGCAGTCTTACCCGTCAACGGCGTAGTCCGATTGCAACCACCCCTGCCTCCAAACGGCAAACAGCAACTCGCGCATCTTGTACCCATTAGCGGTGAAAGCCGATAGCCACATGCGCACGGCCGCCTCCGACTCTCTGCCAAGCCATGTTTCAGGCATTTCGTGATGCTCTGTTGATGCTTTCTGTCAAATGTCGAAGCAAATTAGTCTCTGGTTTTTTGGATCTGACACAAGAAGCAAAGAATGGTGTGACCTTCCGTAAATACGGCTGATTCTGAGCCAATCGATAATGCCTGGCGATTCTCGATTCAAATGATGTGGCTTCTAGACCCCAGTGCGCCAAAAGAAAAAAAAAACTAAGAAAGATTAAGTAACACTGGATGATTTATGGCAGCCCAGGGGAAGATATGAATAGATGACAATCATTTTTAAAGCATAAGCCATCCTTCCTCATCCCAGCTACATCATTTTGGTCTGCAGGTTACCTGAAGGGGGACATTTACTTCACCCTAATGAAGGTTTAAGCAGCTAGAAACAGATCTTCATGTGTTATCTCATAGAAAAGCAATGCTTTCCAGAACTTAAATATGACAACACTGGCCTTCCAGATTCCTTTCTGTGACCAGGCTGCTCAATTTATTCTCCAACTAATGAGCAACTTTTCTACTACAACACCCATGACCACCTCAGATTCTTCTGCACCCAGGAAGCTATAATCTGGCTCATCGGATTCCTCACTGACATGTCACTCTTCCTGGACTAGTTATCATAACCTAAGATCTTATTCCAATAACGCTTGTCATCTTGAACATCTTCAACATCAACATTTCATGGCAAACAAAACCTACAACACTCTGACATTTATGTATTTAGCAGACATACACCGATCAGCAATGACATTAAAACCACCTGCCTAATATTGTGTAGGTCCTCCTCATGCTGCCAGAACAGCTCTGACCTGCCCAGGCATGGACTCCACAAGACCTCTGAAAGTGTCCCGTGGTGTCTGACACCGAGGCACTAACAGCAGATCCTTAAAGTCCTGTGAGATGTGAGGTGGGGCCTCCATGGATCAGACTTGCTTGTCCAGCACATCCCACAGATGCTAAATCGTATTGAGATCTGGGGAATTTGGAGGCTAAGTCAACACCTTGAATTCTTTTTCATGTTCCTCAAACCAGTCCTGAACAATTTTTGCAGTGTAGCAGGGCGCATTACCTTCCTGAAAGAGGCCACTGCCATCAGGGAATACTGTTGCCAAGGAGGGGTGTACTTGGTCTGGAACAATATTTAGGTATGTGGTATGTGTCAAATTAACATCCAGATGAATGTCAGGACCCAAGGTTTCCCAGCAGAACATTGCCCAGAGCATCACAGTGCCTCTGCTGGCTTGCCTTCTTCCTAAAGTGCATCCTAGTACCATCTCTTCCCCAGGTAGATGACGCACACACAAACCGGCCATCCACATGATGTAAGGGAAAACGTGACTCATCAGGACAGGCCACCTACTTGCATTTCTCCATTGCTCCAGTTTTCAAGCTCTGGTGCACACTGTAGGCACTTTCGGTGGTGAACAGGGGTCTCCCTAATCACTCAAACTGCTTTACGGCTACGCCCCCCTCATTTGCAGCAAGTTGTGATGCCCTACTGTATGTATTCTGACATCTTTCGATTATAGCCAGCATTAACAGATTCAGCAATTTGTGCTACAGTAGCTGTCCTGTGGGACTGGACCAGACTTGCTAGCCTTTGCTCCCCTAGCGCATCAGTGAGCCTCAGGTGCCCATGACCCCATCGCTGGTTCACTGGTTGGCTTTCCTTGGACCACTTTTGGTGGGTACTGACCACTGCATACGGGAACACCCAGCGAGACCTGTCCTTTCGGAGATGCTCTGACCCAGTTGTCTAGCCATCACATTTTGGCCCATGTCAAAGCCGCGCAGATCCTTACACTTGCCAAGACATCATAAAGCATGCCGCCACTGGACTCTGGAGCAGTGAAAATGTTTTGTGGAGTGACTTCTCTGACTGACTGTCTGATGGACAGGTCTGGGTTTGGCAGATGCCAGGAGAACTTTATCTGCCTGACTGCATTGTGCCAACTGTAAAGTTTGGTAGAGAGTATGGGGTTGTTTTTCAGGGGTTGCGCTCAGCCCCTTCTGTGAAGAGAACTCTTCAACATTCCAGGACATTTTGGACAAACTCTGTGAAAAGACTTTGGGTAAGAGCCTTTTCTGTTCCAGCATGACTGTGCTTCAGTGCACAAAACAAGGGCCATAAAGACATGGTTGGGTGAGTTTGACTGGCCCACATATAGCCCTGACCTCAACCTGTTCAAACAGCTTTGGGTTGAACTAGAACGGAGATTGTGAGCAAGGCATTCATGCTCAGCATCGGTGCCTGACCTAACAAATGTTCTTCTGCATGAATGGGCAGAAATTCCCAAAATTTGACAGGTGTCATGATAATGAGATAATTAAGATTATTCACTTCATCTGTCAGTGGTTTTAATATCATGGCCGATCGGTGTATTTCTTAAAAGCAACACACCAGTCAGGAAAGTTTCTGGTGCCACAGGGCAGTGAGCCAGCATCCCTACAGCAGTTAAGGGCCTTTCCAAAGGACCCAGCAGTGATGCGATTACTCTGTCAGCCATGGGATTTTGAACCCATGACCTTCTGGATACAAACTCAGATCCCAAACATGCCGAGTTAAACACCTAAAACTAAAACTGTAAGGCCAGCGTAATGGAGCTTTTTCCATAACTTAGAGGAAGTCACCGTGTCACGCTGGAAACAAAAGCGCAGTGGTAGGCATGCAAGCATGTCTGTGTATGGGGAGTGTTTGGGTTGTTATATTCAATGCAATGGGAACACAGGGGCCTTAAGGGCAGGCAGGTGGTGTAATATTTAGGGACGCAACCGAGTAATTGAAAGATTGCCAGTTCAAGTCCCCAACCCACAAGTACTGCTGAGGTACCTTGAGCAAGGTACCATCCCCAAGCACACTGTGCCCCAGCTGCTCACGTAACTGGCCCCTGCTGTGTCAGGATGTCACATGGGTTAAAAGCAGAGGACACATTTTGTTGCTGTGTGTCAGCAATGACAATTAATCACCTTTCACCTTAAAAAGACATCTCTCACGCCAGTGTTTGCGGCACAGACATGCTCTGGAGGTAAACAATAAATCATTTACTCCACCACAGAGGAATGGACTCCTCTCTCTCGAGAGAGAGAGAGAGCCCGCCATGCCGCTTGTGCACCTGGTAATAAATCTGCAAGGGCTCTTATGAAAGGCTGTTGACAATGAGGTAGATTTTTTTTTTTCGTTCCCCCAACATGCCAGAAAGACATCTGAGCTCAATGAAATACTGAGAGCTTTGTGTGTGAAGATAGTTGCCAGTAGTAAATAAGATGTACAAGAGGGAAAATTCATCAGGTCCCTAATATTAACAGCGTTTATATAAGAGAAAAACAGGAAGGCGAGCCAACAGAACAACTGACAATGAGCAGACGTTTCAGAGCTCAAATCACATCTAGAACTAGGCTAGAATCTAAATCTATGCAGAGGTTTAAGAAGGAGCCATGGCTGGTGTTAGTCACAATGCAGACTTGCTGTTCCATTACTGACAGGCAGAGGGGGCAAGACGAACCCCCTCCACCCCACAAACATTCACATGCAGGGTGAGTCAGAAAGAAGCATCAGAAATTCCATGATTGTCACTAACAGGGTGATTGCAAAACACAGGACCTGTTTCAGTGGGGAGGGTGAGGCTGGGGGTCCCTTTTCTGCTCCAGATGGACACATGACTCTAGTTAAAATGCCTGTGGACGGAAGTAACCGGACCGAGGTAAAGGTTCCCGGTGGCGGAGCGAATAAGGACAGGCCGCGGCCAGACAGAATTTCCCAGAAGTAGACAGACGAGACATCCCCGAATTTAAATCCAAAGAGCCGCCTCGAAGCGCAGCCGGGCCACAGGGAGCCGAGATTGCCGTGTCCCAGACCGTGTAATGAGAGCCACTCCGTTACACAGCCAGACCGCTATCAGTGCCAAACAGGACAGCAAAAAAAAAAAAAAAAAGCCCTTTGAGAGACCCGACGTGGAAAACTCTCTGGAGTCTTCCTCCCCCGGCTGACAACTGGCACGGTAACAAAGGAGCCAATTATCTCCTTGTTAGAGGGACACCCAATGAAAATAAGCGAGCGGAATTTTACCCGGCTACCGCATCCACAAGCCCAACATACTCTACCATGCTTACAGACCAGCCTATGGCGTGCTCCCTACGCCTGGCGTGATGAAGACCTTTCCATTGTGCTTCCGAACAATGAGCTCCCCTCCACTAAACGAAGGCTAAAGGAGATGCAGGAAGTGCTGGGGCTGTAAGAAGAGCCAGAGGGATCCAGGTTTTGACCATCAATGCCAAGCGACCCGAGTCAGCATCCTGGGAAACTTCTTGGGTGCCACCTGATAGCCTGCAGCATTTCCCAATCTGGTCCACAAGGACTTTTGCTCCTACCGAGCTCCCGGTAACAAATCTGTGACCTGTCTCCAAGGACCGGGTTGGGAAACACTGCAATAGAGGGCTGGTGTTCTTGCTAATGCCACAGTGTTTAGAACTAGATTTCCTCAAACCTGACTTCGGCAGTGTACTCTGTATGGGCTGCCTTTTTATCCACTTCAGCTTGCAACATGACCTTAAAAACGAAATACAATATCCATAATAAAGTCAATTTACAGAGCAAAATAAATAGTTTAATTTAAAACATGCGTACAGAATTGCTATTGATAACAACAGCAAGCTCTGAACCAACAATGCACTTTGGCTCATCTGATCAGAAGAACTTAGCCAAAAATATGTCTGGTGTCCATGTTAGTACACGTGCACAGGCCCGATCAGGTCCAGGGGCCAACCTGGTAATCTGACGAATAATCTATCTGCAATCTAGGGCTTTGTGAACCTGCTGTTTTAGACATCTAAATCTCTGTAGTGGTCCGAGCCATCCCTAATGGCAAACTTTCCTAGATAATGATAGGCTACATAGTAACACTATGCTCCAGTCACACACTCAGTATTCCTCATAGAGGGAGTGAGTCCAGGGCACAATTTGGCAGCCTTCACCTCAACATTTTTAGATGCACTGTTAGTGTCCTAGCATCCTTTGACAGCTGACGCTTGCAAATGGAAAAATCGAGCGATGAACAAAACGAAGGAGATGAAAGTGAAGTCCCATCCGTAACCCCGGGGATTCACTCACAGCCTCCCATCCGTAACCCGGGGATTCACTCACAGCCTCCCATCCGTAACCCGGGGATTCACTCACAGCCTCCCATCCGTAACCCTGGGATTCACTCACAGCCTCCCATCCGTAACCCTGGGATTCACTCACAGCCTCCCATCCGTAACCCCGGGATTCACTCACAGCCTCCCAATCCACAGACAGGGATACGTCAACCCTGACCCAGTAAGGTTTAAAATAAAGACAAGCTAACAACAAAGGCAGAATATAAAGTCGTGGGATTTTATTGCATATATCACAAACATGAAGGAGACCTCCGGGGCCTGGCCTTGACTCGCACTCAGCTCCATCAGCCTCTGAACTCTCCACCTATCCTCATAATAGCAGCAGTTTTAAAATACTTTGATTTATACATAAAATACAGAGATTAGTGTACAGTTTTCACAAATCAGCTTTTCTGAAAAGTATGGAATAGCAGTGATAGCAGCAAAACGTAAATGACATTACATAGTAATAAATAATTAGTTTAAAAAAATATACAAATCAAGTGGTTATGGAACACAGAAAAAAAATAAGGTGGACTTGGCTCATTTGGACACACAAACAATAGCCTGGCTGCGCGCTCCGTAGGTAATGCACAATGAAATCTTAGACCTCCTTTCACTCTTCTGTTTACTGGTCTGATATTTATGTGGGGAAACCTAGTTATCGACATGGGTTCACCGCTTTGACGACATCATCCCGCATGCGGGACAGAGGAAAGAAAAGGTCCCAATGGCAGCGGGTTTCACTGGGAGTGCCGCTAGGCCTACAGCGCCGATTCCCATCTCACCACAGGCCTGACAATCTGGAGCTTGCTGCATTTTCACAGGTAAATGAGGATCAGACATCAGACTGGAGCTTGACCAGAGGAAAGGCAACACTGACGGATCATTCTCATCTGCACATTCCATCTACATACAGTCCTCCCGTTCAGACTGAATATTTCTTAAAATGTCATGCATTCCTGACAGCGAGCAGGTAAAAGCAGTGTGGTGTTTAATCCTCCTTGAAAATGCTTTAAAAAAATACATTCTATTAATTTCTTTGTCATGTTCCATTAAAAAGACTTAAAGACTATTCACAGACTGACTATTAGTAGCATGGAGTTTAGATCTTGTTAACTTGTCATGGAATGAGCCTGTAATCTGGGGAAAAGCTAACAAATCAGCTCCTTCAAAATGCATTTTGCAAATTGTCTCCTGAATCCGTCAACACAGACTTACTTATTTATTTATTTAAAATTGAGTGACCATTCCTCCTTGTTGTTTTGACAGACAAGGAATAAATTAGAGAATAAAAAAGCAAAGCTCTGGGAATTAAAAACCAGTCCTATGTGCAAATTATCTGTATAAAAGAAAATTAAAATTCAAGTTTAAAATCCTGACAACTGCTAGCCTTTCAAGACCCCCCAAAAATGTGTCCTAACAGTGGCTGGCTGGTGCCCCCGTTAGCCCGCGTGATCAGGTGGTGACACCTAGGAGAAGCGCTGCTGTATCACCAAACGTCAAAGGAGGTCTAAGTCTAGCTTCCCGTGACACATTCAGACAGGCGGCTGTGTGGAAAATATAGGACTTAACAGAAAACAAAAAAAAATAAAAAAATTCAGTGACAGAAGAAGGCGTGTTATTAAAATGTATAAATCTGTCATAATATATTAAAATAGGATATAGAAAAAAGCAGGACAAAAGAAAAAACAGGTAAATGTCATACGATAGCTAAAATGCTAAATGACATGTGACTGAAGTATTTCACCTTGACGGCTAAACCCTCCTGCTGAGTTTGCTTTAGGTAGACTGGCTGGTCTCTCGCCTGGCCCCCGTGCCAAAGAGCTCCGCCCCCTGACACGGACAGCATGAGTGTGGCTGTGTATTGCAGCGGCCATGAGCAGAACGGCTCCCCTGCTCTGAGCAGACACTGACGATTCTACCTCGTATTAGGGAGGGAGGGAGGGAGCCCCCCCTCCCCCCCCAGGCATCCCCCCGAGACGCCCTAGAGAGCGATTCGCTCCAGCCGCACTACTGCCTTAGGATGGAGCAGGTAGGGTCTCCTTCCCACTGGTGTCCGGCCCCAGGCTATGCTCTCCACCCCCACCCCCCTCCCCAAAGCGTATGCAGTTACTGCCCGGCCACTCGGCAGTCGGAGTCATCCTCACTCCACCGCGAAGCCGCAGGTCTCCTCCACGGCGGTCAGGAGCTTCTCGTACAATTTCTCGTACGATTCGTAGGGTGGGATGTCGATGCGGTTGAAGCTGAGGCAGTGGGAGGGAGCGCGTGAGAGATCCAAGCCCCAAGCGCGGGGATACAGCCCAAAGGCTGCCCACTTAGCATATTAATTCAGCAGAATCTAAGTTTCAAGGTTTTCAACATTCTCAGATAAAGCAACATTTAATATGATAGCATTATATCCTTACGCCTGTCGTAAAACCATGCTTTTAAGCCACATATTTATAAAAGTTCTGAAACCCTAAAACATGGCTGGCACGGAAGGTTCAGCTTACCATGTATGCGCCTTGGGCAAGTTGTCTGTGTTAGCGTCTATCAGGTGGATGGTGAATAGCCGTGGTCCTGCAGAACCTGTAGAGCCTTACAAACATGCATTCCAGTTAATACTGCCCCACGTCCATTAACCCTATGAAACCCACTGCACGCTTTTGGAAGTCCGAGCATGGCCATAAAGGAAAAACGCACACCAGCTCTCTGTAAGGCATCGTACAATAAATTATGTGCGCACGACAAATTTGGCTACCAGAATGACCTATAAGCCAAAGGACTTTGGCTTATGAGTCAGGGGACCTTACACTGCTACTCGGATTAGCTACGCACATAACAGGAGTCACTTTAGTAAAGCTCTTCGACATTACGGGTATCTGTAAGGGGGCGTTAATGTCGGAAGGTAAAAGCAGAGGGGGTACAGGCCCTGGAAATGCGACAGCCACCTTGCAGTGCCTTGAAGCCCTGCAGCGGGACGCGGGTGGAGCCCGTGACGAACTGCAGGAGGCGCCCTCTCCGCTCCTCGTCGAAGGACTCCACCGCCTGCCAGAACCACCTGACCACGCTGCTGTCGGCCGCGCAGTGCTTCAGCCGGGTGTTGGCCTTCCAGTCGCTCAGGTCGATCTTGCCCAGGCCCCCGACGATGAGCTGCGAGGCGGACAGTTCGGAATCAGCGGCGGACGCGAGCAGAGCGGACGAGACCTTCTCCGCGAGCGGAGCCTCACCTCCAGCTCTTTGTGGTCGAAGGGCTTCAGCAGATGTTGGGGGATCAGCTCGGTGAAGCCCTTCTGCAGTGCGAGGAACTGGACCTCAATTCCCCTCATGAAGCGCCAGTTGACATAGAGCCTGAAATGAGAGAGCGAGCCCGCGGTGCCATCAGGCCGCCGGGACGTGGGGGTCCGATAGCGGCGGCTCGGCCACGCCCCCAAGCTCACCTGACGTATTCCTTCTTGTTCTCCTCGGTCACCGGAACGTTGCGCCCGTTGGGTTTCAGCTCGTGCTGCTGGAACTTCCCAAAGGAGTTGTGCTCCACGCAGAAGGTATGGTCCAGCACAGCTGTGATGTCATTCTCCCTGAAACCGGAGAGTCCCTCAATCAAACACGCAAAGCCCTTTCAGCTGCGGCCCCGATGGTGCCGTCTCATCTAGACCGCGATCGCTAAATCCCAGCCGCGCCTCACGCCAAGAGTCGATACACGGCATCTGCTTGGGCCAAGGACATGGAAAGCAAGCTGCGTCTACGCTTATTAAAGCGAAAAGCCATCCACATTAAAACCAGGGCGATACTGATAGAGATTTATCCATCTGGCAAGGCCAAAACCCACACATACAATACAAGGCAGCTGTATCGCAATGCCTTTTTGAAGTGCAGTGCGCTCCATTTGTGATGTCGGGTTCCCACTCTGAGTTTTACAAACCGAAAGCTCCTAATCTTCTCCAGGTCAGTGTCACATCTCCGAGTGGCATTAGCGCAGCGCTCGAGTCGTGCCGACTTACAGGATCCACACCAGGCTCTTGTGCAGCTCGGGGTCCACCGTCTCCAGGTCGCACAGCTGGATGGGCTTCCCCAGCAGCTGCTTGTAGAAGGGCAGCGTGAAGCCGCCGTTGATGTAGTGCCCATGGAACACGGCCAGGCCCATGACGCGGCCCACAAAGTGGAAGTATGACAGGTGGTCCTGTGGCGGCAGGGGTGGGGGATTATTGTCAGTGTCCTTCCCGTGACTACGTTCCATAGCAGAGACATGGTGTACAGTTTCATAGATTAGAAAATGTTCATTTTCCCAGTAGAAGGTCATAAAGGAGGCAAACATCTTGTTTTACAGCTTCGCTTGTTTTCTTCTTCTTCTACAAGAAAGCAGCCTCCAGAATGAACTGGGAAGAGGCTCAGAGTGCAATGGTGAGACCAGCCCTTTCATAAGGCCTGTGCTCTTTACAGCACTTTATTATGAGGACATTCCCTCATCCTAATCTGCAGCATCTGGGCCAGCGAGGAGCAGCACACTGGGAATTCCATCAGGGTCGTCCTCATGTGCGTTGAAGCGCACAGACTCCAGTATATTTCCTTTACTACTTTTAATAAATGAATGGGAGGCAAATTCCAGGGCAGCAATGTGCAAGAATCCTTTCCCGTTGCAGCACGGCTTTTAGCTGACGGTGGCTGCGGGCGACGGGCTCCCGTGCATCAGACCCCCATCCCAACGGGGTGACTCCTTCCACACATCAAACAGCATTCAAACATTTGGTAAACTACAGCCTCCTGCACTGTGGTTGAGCTCCAACCGACCGGCACTCCTCATAACATTATTTCACAGGGAAAAGGGGATACTCACCGGATTTATGGATGAGTCTGGATTTATCTGCAGAGTGTAGATGTTATCTGTGGAATACTGGAAGAGGCCGTAGTACGGATTCAGCATTTCGTGGCACAGCAGATACAACCATTCCCTAGGGAAGAGAAATAAAGACGGCAAGATTAGCCAAGAGCTGAATGTTACGGCAGCATCCTGACAGGCATGGTGGGCAGGGGGCTCTTACCTGGCCACCCCGCCGTAGTCCAGGCCTTCTTCTCCACGAAACTTCACCATCAGCCGCTTCTTCAAGTCCTTTGGTCTCATTTTCATGATCTGCCTGTAAGACTCCTGCGGGGCAGGAGACGTGCAAACCAACTTATATATATATATATATATATAAAAACTGCTACAAAGTTTCCCCCCCCTTACATCATTGCTGAAAGTCCTGAGGATTTCTTGACAATGGGAAACCTCACACACCTACTTATTTCCAATTCTAATGAGCTCGGATAAGTGCGGCATGGGTTCACCTGCCAATCATTTGGTGCCAGAGTGCATTCCAAGTCCACCTGCTCATGGATATTTATGAGAAAAGCCAGACGCCGGAAGTCTAGCAGACATGAGCACAATAGCAGCTTCATAAGCCCACGCTCTGTCGACAGTGGGCTAACCTGACAAACCTTACGCATCTTCAATTTGAGTGTCGCACTGTGACTGCATTCTAAAAATCGACTCATAAATAAGGCTGCCGTGCGGGATTGGTATGAGCATGGGGGCCCACACTGACTCAAATTTAATTTAACAAGAAGGCTTCAGATCAGTGATACTTGTAGCTCAATACTGACACCTACAGGCAACCATTAAAAGGCAAACTATTCCAAACACAAACACATGCCACTTGTGGAGTCATTAAAGCGGCGTACTTCGAAGATCTCCTCGCGGGACACCTCGATGCGGCAGTGGCCGGCCTGGGGCTGCTGCAGGGACAGCTCGTGCCGCAGGACCTTCAGCTTCTGGACCAGGTCTCGCTCACAGCGCGCCTGCAGCTCGCCCTCGCCGGCGTCATCCGCGGGCAGCTCCATCTGCGCAGGCAGGGCCTGGCTGGACTCCTTCGCCTGGCACTGCTGGCTGGCTCGCAGAAGCAGACACACATGGGTACACAGAGACAGGCGATAAAGATGGAGGCACAAGCAGCCAAAGCAGAAGAGACAGACAGATGGAATTTAGTCTGGATCTACCCAGCATGCGCTTTATTCTGTCATCACACTAAAAACCCAGAACCAAACATTATACTGTTACTATCTGCATGTGGATAAATGACAGTGACCAGGCTCAACGCCACATGAAAGGAGGTCACAATAAAACCAAAATCAGCAAACATAAGAATGCCCCCTGCAGGGTTACCTCATAATGTGGTGTAATCTGGGGTCCGTAAACTGGGTGGTCCTGTTATTATGGTCCACAAAATAAATCCTTCCTGATACTGTACTCCTGACCTCCCAGCCAGGGGGCAGTGGTCCTAGATCTTCACAGCTGACGCTGTTGAGGTCCCTGAGTGTGGAACAATACAGTCACTAGATGGCACTCGGAGCCTTCTCTTTATCCACCAGTCACATGGTTCCCCCTATAACAGTAGAATCTCTGGAAAAACGAGGCCCTCCTCACCAGTACCCCCCCCCCCCAACTTACTGTCCACACAAGCTGCTCACCACCTCTACAGCACCATTAACACCTTTTGTTTTGCAAATGAATCACAGTCACTCAGTTGAAGTCATCCCCCAGCCA
>JAODKL010000045.1:6622708-6649241 GCA_026780765.1 Petrocephalus schoutedeni | reverse complement strand
GTGATTGGCTGATCAGTAATTTGCGTCAACGAGCAGTTGGACAGGTTTGCCTAATAAAGTGGCCAGTGAGTGTATGTCAGAAACAAATGCAATCAATAAAATTGATCTTTGTTGTATTTTCAGCTAAATATGGGTTTAAATGATTTGCAAATCATTGCATTCTGATTTTATTTACATTTTATACAGCGTCCCAGCTTTTTGGAAACAGGGCTGTAGGCGCCCATTTGTCATTCAACATAAACCTATTTCTTGCAGATTTATTTTACTAGATGTAGGGTGGGCTACAGGATTCCCTGCACGGCCTAGGGAGGGTTCTTTTGGGCACAATCAGCCTTAGGGTGGGCTAAACCTGCGATTAAGTAGGCCCAAACCACCCTGACCCCCAATGGAGTTAGACCTGCCCTGTCTACCAGGATTCTCATACATCATCTATTTCAGAAATAAAAAATGTTGTCAGTGATCACGAAAAAGTTATTGTCAAAAATGACCCGAATAAACATATAAACTCTGAGAAACTCCAATTTTGATCCAAAAGCATATCCGTAAAGATCAATTTTATCACATTTCCATCCGAATAAAGTCCTGGGCATTGAATTTGTTGATTGTTATCTTGACATTTCGGGACTGAGACAATGGCGGTATGTCAATATGACGATGTGCGCATGGGTGTCTAGGTGTTTGTGCCTTCCTTACTCAACACTGCCATCTGCTGGACTCATAATTAAAGCAGAAAGGCACCCACTCCAGGGGGAACTGGTTTTGCAAGACCCTGAACTCTCCCTCAGATGGTGGCACTGATAACGTTATTGTGCGGGACGGAACATAATTATGACTTTCCCCTGTGTAAGAGAAACATTCCTGTAACAGTCAAACGTACTGGATTTTTTTATAACCACTGCACAGGATCTTATTCTGGAAAGGACCGTAATGTAAGCGGCTAACTGTATTTGCATAGTGATCATATCTAACAGATAATCTGTACTTTTTAGCTTGGGTTGGTGACACAGAGAGGACAGAGGAGCCAGAGTCAGTGAATTTGCAGCTGTGATGAGGTTTACGGCAGTCCGTAGGAACGTGAATGTCGGACTGTTTGTGACAGGATCTAACAGGGTCGGTGTGCTGAGGTGCAACTTCAGACTTGGCAGGAGCTGATAACTGAGACTGCCAGGGTGAGGGGGGGGGGGGCAGAGGAACTGAATGTTATGCTTCAGTCTCCTTTGGGATATTTATTTATCAGTAGAGCAGTTCCAATGTGGAGCAGCCATTTACAAGCCACACGTCTGTGTGATTTTCTTCACTGTTCTCCTCAGCGCAAAGCAGTGATGGGTCTATAGCGGGCGTGAGATCCCCGAAGGCTCATGGCTGCTGAAGCCCTTGGTGAGACGTCCCCGTCTTCAGCCTGTGTGCACTTTGAGATCACTCATCAGCTGGCAAGTGGCGAGACTAACATTATCCAAGGCAAGCATCACCCCCCCGGGTGCAGACACTCGGTATCAGAGCATACATGGTGCACACAGCATGAGCACAGGGCTTTGCGTGTGTGTCTGTGTCTGTGTGTGTGTGTGTGTGTGTACAGGTTTTGCTATACTTGTGAGGACCGAAGGACCTCAAAAGTATAGCAAATCCTCAAACACATGACTAATTAGGTCATTTTTTTGGTCCTCACTATTTCAGACGTCATTTTATAATAATCTGTGAATGCAATCAGAAGAGTAACAATGCCAGAAGTCTTGTATTTTACTCATGGCTAAGGGGCTGTGTAGGAGTTAAGGGTGTTGTGATTGGGATTAGGGTTTTTCCCATAGAAATGAATGGATGGTCCTCGCTAAGACAGGAATACAAACGTGTGTGTGGGTGTGTTGCTTATAAGGACGTCTTCTCTGCCTAGTATAACCACTTTAATTAAAACACTTTTTCTTTATAAAGAACAATCAAAAGTAGCATGATTATTAAAAACATGATGAAAAACAAAGGGGGAGGTGGCTCAGTTGGTACCGGTGTCGCACAGCGCCTCCTGGTACAGTTCTGTCAGCGGCTCAGCGATGGGTAATTGGATGTCATTACCTCCTGAGGGGAGCCCTGGGCATCCTCCTCCGGGGACGCTGAGTAACAGCTGAAAATGCTGCATTCTTTTAGCCAGACTATTATGCCAAACTTAAAATAGAACATCATTTCCAAAGGTTATACATATTTAAGGGCCTGAATACAAATATAATAGATACAGAGCGCAGCATTTCAAACCTTGTACTGAAACAAGTGCTTGGAATACACTGAATTCAAGTAAATGCCAGTGCTTTCATCATTATGGTGTTTTGTATCTGTATTAGTATGTACAAAAAAACATATTTTGTGCAAAAAGCTTCTCCTTTAATTGCAAATGTATTCGGTCTGCCTCTTCGGCTTAGCTGGTGGATGTCAAGTCCGTCTTTAGATTCCCGAAAAAGGACACAAGGAGATTGCAGAATTCCCCAAACACTGAACCTTCAACTGATCTTCCCCAGAAGGACTCGGGCTGCTATGCTAACTATTGGCTAATGGCTTTTTTAAGTGTTATGGCCAAATCAGGAGCACCACGCATTAGATATAAAAGGACCACCCACCCTGGGTATTCCCATCAACCTTGCTGGGCTCTCTGCCACTCTGGTAAGTACACGCAGGGGCCATCAGCTTTAGCCTTTAGCTGTTGAGTCATGTCGAGTGTATGGGAACGTGTGTTAGCAACCAATGCTTGTTAACTCAAGACAGTCTATCAGGTTCATTAATTAGATCAATGTAAAGTTCTCCTTCAGTGTGGTGCCATTTTTTCCGATGCAGCTCCAGATACCCGTTATCGCGTCAGCCAGACCCTGTGATTCTGGGAAACTAAGCTGCCATGCCGGGTGCCTACAAAGGAGAATGTGGGGAGGGTGTGGACCCTATGCCCTACCTGGCTCCTTCTGAGAAGGAGAAACTGGAGGTCATGAGCAAGCCCTACGACATCAAGAAGTCCTGTTGGGTGAAGGACGAAAAGGAGGCCTTTGTTGCTGCTGAGGTCCAGACTGACCAGGGTGATCAAGTCACTGTCAAGACTGTGAAGAACGCGGTAAGACGACTGTTGATTCTCAACAAGTTTTAGCTTCATCTAGATTGGATGAACCAGGTATAATGGCGTACAACTAAAAGGTTCTACAAGGCAAATTTGTACTTTGTGGTTGTCTTTCTTGAATTTGTTCAAATCACAAATTACTTATTTGAACCTTAAGACACAAAAGCTTTTAGGAGATACCAGTGAAGGATCAACTGAAAACTTGACGGTACCTCCAGAGAAGTTACGGGATTCCCTTGACTCTCTCGTCTAGACCCTCACCCTGAAGAAGGATGACATCCAGCAGATGAACCCGCCCAAGTTCTACCAGGCTAGTGACATGGCTAACTTGACCTTCCTCAATGAGGCCAGCGTCCTGGAAAACCTTCGCCAGCGCTACGTCTGCATGAGAATCTACGTAAGTCTCCATGACTTCGGCCTGTCCTGAGTCTTGGGCTATTAAAACAATACAGCCAATAACACAAAGGTATCTCGGTTTAGAGCAAACCAATTCTGTTTTCTATTTCATGGCAGTTCCTTTATATGGGTGCTGTGGTGGCCTCCTGCCTCCTTGGCTGAGGGTTCAGTTCCCCAACCTTGCCATGTGTATGTGAGACTCACATGTTCTCCCTTTGTGTGTGTGTTTGCCTATGACATGCTATCGAGAATTCCCTGTAGATATGGATAGAGCATGGCACTGCCATGGAGAAGCCATTACGGAATATGGGTAATCATCCGTACTCATCTTAAGTTATCATGCCATTACCAACCTGTCTTAACCTCCTTTCTCCTCTAGACCTACTCTGGCTTGTTCTGTGTCACCATCAACCCTTACAAGTGGCTACCCATTTATGGGTCGAAAGTTGCCCAGATGTACAAGGGGAAGAAGCGGAGTGAGGCTCCTCCACACCTCTTCTCCATCTCTGACAACGCCTACCACGACATGATGATGGGTAGGTCAGCAGAAGGTCATTAATCCCCACAATGACCATAATCACTACAATAATAAATAACTAACTGCACAATGGTTAGATGTTTGTGTGAATCTTTGAGTACAAGGCCAGCCCATAGGTAGAAGGCAAGGAAATGTGTAGATGCTGTTTAGCAAAGAAGCACCTGTGAAATCCTCCTGCTCAAGTCATTTCTAAATGTGCCTTTGATGATTTCTTCACCGCAGAGCACGAAAACCAGTCCATGCTGATCACGTGAGTATCTGCCGCAGGAGCTAGGATGCTGTGCAGCTGGCAGCGTGAAGCATTGATCTGATTCTCCTCCCACTCCCAGTGGAGAATCCGGTGCCGGCAAGACTGAGAACACCAAGAAGGTGATCCAGTACTTCGCCAACGTGGGGGCCACGAGCGGCAAACCAAATTCAGACTGCAAGGTCAGCAAAGATGATTCTCGCTTAGGAACAGCCCTCGCTTATTAACATGTAGCCCTCCCAACATGGACATATAATCAGATTTTCTTAATGGAGTTGTGATATTTGTTTCTTCCTACTTTTTGAATATTATAGGGCTCCCTGGAAGATCAAATCATCCAGGCTAACCCTGTACTGGAAGCTTTCGGCAATGCCAAAACAACCAGGAATAACAACTCCTCTCGATTCGTAAGGCTCGCCGATAATGGCACGAACTCCTTATGACGACACAATGCTGAACTGTCACTCAAGAAGGAAACCCATTCAGTTTTAGCCGGCGAGACAGATTTAGACAACACTTTGCCTCAATAAATCAAAGCAATCAGGAAAAAGCTTTGAATTTTATTTCAGTAATACCTAAATGATCCTTAATAAATTATTATTCACTAAGGCAGAACTGTGTAATGTTTTCCTATCACCCATCACAGGGTAAATTCATCCGAATCCATTTCGGGCCGACGGCTAAGCTGGCTGGTGCCGACATCGAGACCTGTAAGTGACCGATTTGCCCGTGTAAATGGCCCATCTGTTAAGGATTAGGTATTGAGGGAAAGCTTTAAAAAGTCTATTACACTTTTCAAATTGAATTAGTTTATTACACTAAAGCAGTTATTCTCAAAGTGTGTGCTGCCCCCCGGGGGGGGCGGCAAGCTCGACAAATCCCAGGTTGGGAGTGTGCTAAAATGTGGAGTGGAACCAAAGCTTATGCGTTTCAAGTGGGACCAATAGCAAACTGTGAAGTACAACGTGGGCATTTAAATGGCTGATCCAAAAATTGCACAGGTAGGATACATGGTGGGGGGGGGGGGGTTGGTGGAAGGTCAACTGCTTCCAAAGAGGGCACAACAGTAAAAGTTTGAGAGCCACTGCACTAAAGAAAGGTCTAGACTGTGACTGAGTTCACTAAGCTCACTTCAGATCAGCTCCAGTGCCTGACTGAAGCTGTACAATATAAGCATCTGCCGTAAGCAAAGGTCTCAGGGAACCTGGTGGCTAAGAATGACTCCACTCTCCTCCCACACAGACCTGCTGGAGAAATCGCGGGTCATCTCCCAGCAGGCCGCCGAGCGTGGCTATCACATCTTCTACCAGCTACTGTCCGGGAAGAAGCCGGAACTCCTCGGTATCCCTTCCAAACTTTTGGGAACGTTAGAAGGGGGGGGGGGGAGGGGTTTGTTACCTCACAGCTGATTAATACAAGGATTCTGCTGTCCATTTGTGAGATGGCCTCAAAACAACTGGGACAGCATTTGTCTGCAAGGCCCCAAGGGACCTAAATTTGAAAGATTTTTCCAATAGAATTCCGACTTCCTTGTGATATTTTTCATAAACTGTAAAAATGCAGTGCAAAATACAGGAGCCTCACTGTCCCACAATGCTGTCCTTTCCTCTGCCAGAGGCGCTGCTGTTAAATCCAGACCCAAAACAGTATGTGTGGATTTGCCAGGGCGTGACCACAGTGGACAATATGGACGACAGAGAGGAACTAATGCTCACAGATGTAAGTCTATGTATACACATATATACACAGACCCTCGTACCTATCTAAATGGGGACCTTCCATTAATTTCAATGGATAAAACCCTAATCATGACACCCTTAACCCCTACCCAGCCCTAACCTTAACCATAAGTAACCAACCCAAATACAAGACTTTTGGCATTTTTACTTTTTTGATTGCATTCACAGATTTTCTTTTATAAAATTGAAAAGATGTCCCAAAAAGTAGGGAAATTTCAGGTTTTACTGCACTTTGGGGACATTTTGGTCCTCACATGTGATCTATGCAAACCTACACACACACACACACACACACACACACACAAACACCAAAAACTGACTGATATCTAGTTGAATGACTAGATGAAAACCGCTTCAGTTCCCAAACCTCTCCTCAGGGGCACCTCAGCCATTTCATGTATTTGTTACATTTTACCGCCAGCTCAATTAATTATTTTAATCAGTTATATATATAAATATATGAAGAGTTGCCCTATTAAAAATCCTAATAACATAATGGCGAGAAATTGCAATGAGGAAGTCCTCTTATTTCAATATTAAGCACACAACACAACTTAGCAAACTACATGAGATTTGCGACATTTTTCCAAGCCTCGTCCCCCTATAAAAGCGACGATTCCCTCTTCCTCTGGGAGTCTGCCCGACGTCGGCGGGATACCCAACGTACACTCTTGCTTTCCAAAGGAAGCTTTCGACGTGCTGGGCTTCACCGCGGAGGAGAAGATGAGCGTCTACAAGCTGACGGGAGGCATCATGCACTTTGGCAACATGAAGTTCAAGCAGAAGCCGAGGGAAGAGCAAGCCGAGGTGGACACCACTGAAGGTGGGCTGCAGCTGCACACCACACCATCCTTCATCCATCCATCCATCCATCCATCCCTTCTCTCATTGAGGCATTCTTTATTCCCTTCCTGTACTCTTTTCGTTGTTGATATCATTCTCTCCATGAAAAAAATGCACACAAACATAGTAAATGATAAAATGCCTAAAAGACTATGATTTTGTAGGGTAATGCTTTACCTTAACTGTACTCTCATAATGCTTTTATAATGCATTCATAGAACATTCATAGGCAGCATGTAAGTATACCTATCTTGTAAACCATCCTAATATGCCTTAACAAGTTTAATATACATTAATAACAAACATTATATGACAATAAAAAATGTTATAATTGTATAATTGCATAATGTATATTAAATGTATATTAAAGCTGCTGTTAGGGTGTTAAGGTATACTTACATGCTGCCTATGAATGTTCTATGAAAAATGAGATTGCAGTTTATGTAAAGCATTACCATTCAAAGAAGATTCAACATATTAGAATATGCTTACTCTAATATGGACACAAAAACGCAAACTACAAAACAGAAGCTTTGCAACTTAGCAGTAGATAAATACAGTCCAGCACTTCTAAAAATCACCCCCCTCTTAGTTTATTGGCAGTTTAATCTAACAATCACCTTTCAGATGTTAATTCCCTTAAGTTGCATCTTTGGTTTCGTTCAGTGGCAGACAAAGTTGCCCACCTCATGGGAGTCAACTCGGGTGACCTGCAGAAGGGCATCACCAGACCTCGCGTCAAGGTGGGAAATGAATTTGTGACCAAAGGCCAAAATCAAGACCAGTGCGTCTACTCCATCGGCGCCCTGGGCAAAGCGGTTTATGACAGGATGTTTAAGTGGATGGTCACGAGGATCAACAGGACACTGGACACCAAGATGCAACGCGAGTATTTCATTGGCGTCTTGGATATCGCTGGCTTTGAGATCTTTGAGGTATGTCTGATAAGTGCAAACTTTCAGAAATTCATTTCTAAGGTCTCCCCCTCATAGTCAGTCTACAAATGTTTACTTGAACATTTACTTATTGATTACTGTTAGGTGTTGTCAATAAATCTAGATACATTAGAGATGTTTCTTTAAGCTAAAAATGTCTTACTCCTACATGCAGTTCAACAGCTTTGAGCAGTTGTGCATCAACTTCACCAATGAGAAGCTGCAACAGTTTTTCAATCACCACATGTTTGTTCTGGAACAAGAGGAATATAAGAAGGAGGGTATAGAATGGGTCTTCATTGACTTTGGTTTGGATCTGCAAGCTTGCATTGATCTTCTGGAGAAGGTGAGGAGACTTTAATTGCTTAAACGCTGATTTGCTGGTTCAAGCAGCGGTCGTAGGTCCATCAGCTGGGTTTTTTAAATCTCTGTCTTCCAATATTACAGCCAATGGGAATCTTCTCCATCCTGGAAGAGCAGTGTGTGTTCCCCAAGGCTACTGATGCCACCTTCAAGGCTGCTTTGTATGAAAATCATCTGGGCAAGTCTGGCAACTTCCTGAAGCCCAAGGGCGGGAAGAAAGGCCCCGAGGCTCATTTTGAGCTCATCCACTATGCTGGCACAGTGAGTTCGCAAGCCAGTCAGCTGCGAGCATTCAGCTGTGCCATGTGGAGAGCCTTTAGCTGTGATACAAATCGCACTCTTCTTCTCTGCCCACCTCCGTTTCTGCACTCAGGTTGGGTATAATATCACAGGATGGCTGGAGAAGAACAAAGACCCTCTGAACGAGACAGTTGTCGGGCTCTTCCAGAAGTCCTCCATGCCGCTGCTGGCCCACCTCTTCAAAGAGGAGGAAAGTGCTGCCGGGACTAAGAAGCAGAAGAAGGGCTCCTCCTTCCAGACCGTCTCTGCCTTCTACAGGGTACGTCTTCCTCATTTCCTCTGACTGCGACCCGTCCTCTCGCCCAGTCTTGTCACCTTCCCCTGACACCTTCTGCCAACAGGAGCAGCTGAACAAGCTGATGAGCACATTACGCAGCACCGCTCCACACTTCGTCCGCTGCATCGTGCCCAATGAGTTCAAAAAGCCGGGTAAGCTATAGCCTGATGCTAATGCTAACGCTAAGCCATGTGCTTTTATCCCCGATACTGATGGACAGTTTGGGCGAGGCGTGGCCTTGCTGCTTATAGCCCCCTCACTGGCTCCTTCTGCGCTCTCACAGGTGTGTGTGATGCCTTCCTCGTCCTGCACCAGCTCGCATGTAACGGTGTCCTGGAAGGTATCCGGATCTGCAGAAAAGGCTTCCCCAACAGGCTTCAGTACCCAGAGTTCAAGCAGAGGTCATGCCCTCTCATTTAGTAAAGCTCACGCCTGATGCTCTGATGTATGGAAATGTCCTGCATGTCGGGTGAAAAGTGGTTCCTGACAGTCATCTAGCAGCAGTTCAACAATCCAGATTGAGTAAAAGCAGTATGATTGATCTGAGTCACTCAGATTAATCAATTTGTGATTCTATTGGATCTTCCCTTTCCTTCCCTCCACATGTTTGTGATTTATTATTAAATAATAAATGCCTATGGCTACCTTTTAAATTTCATCTCATGACAAGGTGTCTATTCGTTTGTTATAGATATTACATCCTGAACCCCAACATCATCCCAAAGGGATTCGTGGACAACAAAAAAGCCTCTGAATTGATCCTTGGCTCCATTGGCTTGGACACCTCGGAGTACAGAATAGGACACACCAAGGTTGGATGCACATTTGTTTTCAGGTTGACTTCTGCCTATCTTTACGCCACATGTCCATCAAAACTCCTTGATACGTTCAGGTGTTTTTCCGTGCCGGAGTGTTGGCCAAGCTGGAAGATATGCGCGATGAACGGCTAGCAAAGATTATGACCATGCTCCAGGCGCGCCTGCGAGGGGTCCTCATGAGGATCGAGTTCAAAAAGATGGTTGAAAGAAGGTGAGCAAAAACACGGCTTTACTTTCAATCCCAAACCTAAACACTTGCCTTCCATTTTTTCCCAATTCTATCCCATGTGTCAATGGGGCTCCTTCTTTTCAGAATTGCTCTCATTGCCATCCAGCGAAATGTGAGGAAATTCCTGCAGCTTCGTTTCTGGGGCTGGTGGAAGCTCTACACAAAGGTACGCCCATGGTTTCCAGGACTGTGTCTATGTAAAGGGCTTCAGTGGAGAACTTGCTATCTGTGTGCTAACAGGTGAAGCCACTGCTCAACGTGGCTCGTCAAGAGGAGGAGCTGAAGGCCAAGGAGGAGGAGCTACGGGTTGCTATGGAGAAGGCGCAGGACATGGTCGAAAAGGTTAAAGACCTGGAAGAGAAGTTGGTCACTCTCTCCAAAGAGAAGAATGACCTCGCTTTGACACTGGCAGCTGTAAGTGCTCCTCTGAAGAATGAAGATCCTCCATCCAGTCATTAAAACCTTCTGCTCGTAGAACAGTAATGGAGTACATTACTTTTTGTGATCTTTATCTCGATGCCAATAGGAACAAGATACTACGGCAGACGCAGAAGAGCGCTGCACCCAGCTGATGAAGCAGAAGATCAGCCTGGAGGGTGAAATCCAAGACATGAAGGAACGTCTGGAGGAGGAGGAAAGTGCAGCGAGCAGCCTTGGTGCGCAAAAGCGCAAACTGGAGGCAGAGATTAATGATCTCAAGCGGGACCTGGAAGACCTGGAGTCCACCTTGGCGAAGACTGAAAAGGAAAAGCAGGTAAGGGAACAAAAGGAGGTAGATTATAGAGGCCATGAGTCGTCAAAATGATCTTTTTGAGAACATATGGCAGTGTTTCCCAATCCAGTCCTCGGGGACCCCAGACAGTCCACATTTTTGCTTCCTCCAAACTCCCAGCACACCCATACCAAGTAGCCCATGTTTTAGTGTAGCTGGGAACTGGGAAGGAGCAAAAATGAGGACTGTCTGGGTGTTCCCAAGAAACACTGACATACAGGAACAGCTTCAGTAGCCATTCCTATAAACCTGTAGAACATAAATTCATCATCTCCTGAGGGTGTTGGAGAGAAATCGGGGCGGGGACCCAACTTACAGTACAAATGTACTGTACAAATCATGCACAAATGATGGGCAATGGCATGTTTTTGGACTGTGGGAGGAAACCAAAACACTTGCAACACAGGGAGAGCATGCAAGTTCCATACACAGAGAGTAGAGCTGGGATGCTGAATACCAACCCTACAGGTGTGGGGCAAAAGTGCTGCCCACCGAGCCACTGTGCCACCAAAGCATTCATACATTCCTTTTCATACAATGCTTGAGAGTAGGACCGTTCTTACTCGTCCTTCCTGACAGTTAAGCATTCACTTAACTTTTAAGAAAGGGACACAGTATCTGGGCCATGCTACTTTTTTGCATTTACATAATCCTTGAAAAGGCAGGGTGAGACAGGGTTACCAGTCAGGTGCAATGCCAGTGTTCCATGGTCATTCTAGAGCTTGGACCAGAAAGTGCGCACTCTCACGGGTGACCTAGATCAGAGGGACGACAGCATTGCCAAGCTGCAGAAGGAGAAAAGGGCTCTGGAAGAACTTCAGCAGGTGAGCACCAGCTCCAGGAGATAGACATCACTACTGGATCACCTTATTCCAACATCAGATCAATGAAATTGCTGCAATGTCATGATACCCTCTTCCATTCTTATATATTTCATTCATCATTCATATTTTCACCATGCTGATGGATCTTGTTTCCAGAAAACTCTGGACGATCTTCAGGCGGAAGAGGACAAGGTCAACCACCTAAATAAGAACAACAGCAAGCTCACCGCTCAGCTTCACGAGGCTAGTATTGCAGATTCGTAGACTGTGCGTACCACTGGATCTGGCAAGGTTGGCTTCACATTGTTGGATTTACCATTTCCTGCTCTGTCAGGTGGAAGACAACTGGGATCAGGAGAAGAAAATCCGTGCCGAGGTGGAAAAAGCCCGTCGGAAGGCAGAAGGGGACCTGAAGCTAACGATCGAGAACCTCAACGAAATGGAGAGAGCCAAGATTGACCTGGAGGAGGTTGTTAAAAAGTAGGTTTCTTCATGTATATGTAATATATATATATATATATATACACACACGCGCACACACACACACACACACACACACACACACACACACACACGCACACACACACACGCACACACGCACACACACACGCACATACACACACGCACACACACACACACACACACACAGTACATAGATCACTGTGTAATTTCTCAGCATGAATCACAAACCCAGTGCGGCATACTGACAGCAAAGGGACCTTTATTATAAACTGAACTCAAAAGTAAACCAGAGGGACCATTAAAGATAAAGAGGGTCTAAAGATAAAGTTAAAGGTTAAAAAAAATAGATAAAGGTACTAAAACACTGAGGACAGACAAATGGGACAAGGCAGGGACTGATCTTGACACACTGTAACCATTTTGGTGAACAATTGCATTGCAATAAAACTAAACAGCCGAATTTCTAATTTAACCACAATGAGGAAACTTTTATAGACTGAAAGGTTCTCACTGTCATTGTAGGAGAGATTTGGAGATTAATCACATGAACATGAAACTGGAGGATGAGCAGTCACTGAGCTCCACTTTGCAGAAGAAGCTGAAAGAACATCAGGTAGCACCATCTCTGTAAATGGCATTCTGACGTGACAGAAGTAGCATTAGCAGCGGTACAGCTTAGTCTACACAAGGGTTCTTTAACAGAATGTTGATTCTCAGGCCCGCATTGAGGAACTTGAAGAGGAGCTGGAAGCCGAGAGGGCAATAAGAGGCAAGGTATGATGTCTGCAGGACTCTCAGTTGTGTGTTGATCTGTGCTGAGATATGGGCTCAACGAGATATTACTCTCTTTGTTGTGTTTAGGTGGAGAAACAGAGGGCGGATCTATCTCGTGACCTGGAAGACCTTTCCGACCGACTCGAGGAAGCGGGAGGGGCCACTGTGGCTCAGGTGAGCCGAAACAACCCGAGTTTCTCCGCCGACGCTTCAGGGCCGCTTCTTGATTTTTCTTACGCACAAAACACTTCTTGACGTTCTAGATTGAACAGAACAAGAAGCGGGAGGGCGAGCTGCTGAAGCTGCGAAGGGAGCTGGAGGAAGCAGCCCTGCAGCTGGAGGCCACCTCCTCCGCGATGAGGAAGAAGCACTCCGACTCCATGGCCGAGATGACCGAACACGTGGAGAACCTGCAGAGGGTCAGGCTCAAGCTCGAGAAAGACAAGCAAGTCATGAAGGCCGAGATCGACGACCTCAATGCCACCGTTGAGTCCATCCAGAAGTCGAAGGTGAAGAGCACAATCATTGAGAAGCACAGATTGCATTTTGTTTAGCTGCCAGCTTGTCTGAGTTTTGTGCTGATCTAAGCTATCCCTCTCCTGGCTGTAGCTGAATTCTGAAGCTCATGGTCGCAAATTGGAGGACAACCTGGCTGAAGTCAATGCCAGACTGGCAGATATGGAGAAGACTCAGATGGAGCTAAATGCCATTAAGATTCGCCTGTCTGGTATGAGAATCTCAAATAACACATAAGAATAAGCTGCAAATCGTCACTGTCGGCATTGCCTTTGGCTAGATATTTGGCTAACCCCAGAATGATTGATTTATGATTTATGATCATTTTGATTATATGATTATATATGATATATGACTATTGTTTTAACATATTTTTGTATCGATTCCTTTCTTCTAGCTGAGAATAGTGATATGAGTCGTGAATTAGACCAGACCCAGAGCAAGCTGACCCAGATCTCACGTCTGAGAAGTTCTCTGATCTCTCAAACCGATGAGCTCAAGAGGCAGGTGGATGAGGAATCCAAGGTAATGAACTTCATCTAGACACAAAACATGATGACTCAAAGTCATCAGAGCAGAAACGTAATCTGAAAGTTACCCAGGCATATCAGGAGCTGACCTGGTACGCCTCTCCTTCATGCCAGGCTCGAAGTTCAGCAGTGGTGAGCCTAGCTAATGCTCGCCATGACCTGGACTTGATGAAAGAGCAACTGGAGGAAGAGCAGGAGAGCAAGGTTGAGATGCAACGTCTCATCTCCAAACTCAACTCTGAGGTGACCACCTGGAGGACCAAGTATGAGACGGATGCCATCCAGAAAACCGAGGAGCTGGAAGAGACCAAGTAAGCTGGCCTCTTATTCCCAGTGTTATTTTCACAGTGTCGTTCATTGAATGATGTCCGAGAAAATGGCTAAACTCTTTTTGTAGACGGAAATTGGCAGCCAGGCTCCAGGAGGCTGAGCAAGCAGCAGAAGCAGCCCAGGCCCGAGCAGCCAGCCTGGAGAAGGTCAAACAGAGGCTGCAGGGAGAGGTGGAGGACCTCACCATCGACCTGGAGAAGGTATCACCCCATCATCCTATCTGCTGACCGCAGCCTGACTTGTTCCAGGAGCAGTTCCAAAATTCTACCACAACTAGTCTAGTCCGCATCAATGAAGGAAATCTGTCTGATAAAAGTAACGTGGCACTGGTGCCCTCTGCAGTCCAACGCAGCGGCTGCCGCTCTAGACAAGAAGCAGCGCACCTTTGACAAGATGATCGCAGAGTGGAGCCAGAAGTGCGAGGAGCTGCAGCTGGAGCTGGAAAGCTCTCAGAAAGAGTGCCGCTCCTACATGACCGAGGTCTACAAGCTCAGGACCGCTTACGAGGAGTCCCTGGACCACCTAGAGACCATCAAGAAGGATAACAAAACCCTCACCGGTATGGTAATAGGAACCAAATCAGCCTTTTGAAATCAACTGAAATCTGTAGATGCACAGGGACGTGACTCTGAAGTTGCCTTGTAGATGAGATCAAAGATCTTGTGGAGCAGCTTGGGGAAGGTGGGAAGAGCGTCCATGAGTTACAGAAGATTAGGAAAAAGCTGGAGGTAGAGAAGGAAGAACTTCAGCTGGCCCTGGAGGAGGCCGAGGCTTCCCTGGAGGTAAAAGGCTTCAGCTGTTTCGAAACCACGGTTCGCAAATGGGGTTTACTTTTTCAGTTATTTGTTTACATAGTTTGCCACCAAATAAAAATTCTCTGTTAAGTTACACCATATGATCCCCCACATTTTTAACTAGCAGACTAATACCTTAGAGATTCAGAGGATTGTTTCTTCTGCATCCTGTTTATGTGAATTTCGCCGTGACGTTCGACCACGCTGCTAGGTCGAGGAGAGTAAAGTGGTCCGCGTCCAGCTGGAGCTGGCTCAAGTCAAGGCTGACATCGATCGCAGAATCCATGAGAAGGAGGAGGAATTTGAGATTACAAGGTCAGGACAACTCTTGTCTGTACTGGGTCCCGCAACTCCTATGTCTGAACTGAACAGCCAAAAATATATTACCCTAAACTGTATATTGTTCAACAATACATTTATTACAGACACATAAAGCTTATACTTGAGGGAAATATTTTAAATATCCCTAGACACAATGTATGCCTATAATGTATTGAAATTTCGCCATATTTATAATTTGGAAAAAGAACTGTTTCATTCATTTTAACTGTTTTACTGAAATAAAACGACAAGCTTATTTGACTTCACTCTCACCAGGAAAAATCACCAGCGTGCACTGGAGTCCCTGCAAGCCAGCCTGGAGTCAGAGGCTAAAGGTCGTGCCGAGGCTCTTCGGCTGAAGAAGAAGATGGAGGCCGACATGAACGAGATGGAGATCCAGCTGGACCATGCCAACAAGAACAACAGCGAGCTGGTGAAGACTCTGAAGAGACTGCAGCAGCAGATCAAGGTGAAGCCAGTGGCATAAGACTGAGCCATCTCATACCGGCGCTGAGCAGGGGAGCGTGGCGCCAATCACTCTCCCAGAATGCAATGCGGCTGCCATGGGTAACACCCCCTCCACACACAGGACATGCAGGTGCAGATGGATGAGGACGCGCGGCAGCACGAGGAGCTGAGGGAGCAGTACAACCTGCAGGAGCGCCGCCTCAGCCTGCTGCAGACGGAGGTAGAGGAGGTGCGCTGCGGCCTGGAGGCTTCCGAGCGCTCCCGCAAACTGATGGAGCAGGAGCTGGTGGAGGTCACCGAGAGACACAACGAGCTCAAAGTTCAGGTAAGACCTCAATACTGAACGAGGCATACCAATATACTTAAGGATAGTTGAAATCAGAAGCAAATTTGTGATGTCTTGTACATAAGAACATAAGAAACATACAAACGAGAGGAGGCCATTCGGCCCATCTAGCTCGTTTGGGGAGAACTTAACTAATAGCTCAGAGTTGTTAAAATCTTATCTAGCTCTGATGTAAAGGAACCCAAGGATTCAGCTTGCACTACGTTATCAGGAAGACTATTCCATACTCTAACTACACGCTGTGTAAAGAAGTGCTTCCTTAAATCCAGTTTGAAATGTTCTCCCGCTAATTTCCACCTATGGTCACGAGTTCTTGTATTTGAGCTAATGCTGAAGTAACTATTTGGTTGAACAGAATCCAGTCCTGTTAGAATCTTAGTACCAGCATGCTGATTGGGCAATTTTCAGTCATAGCATAAAATATACGGTGGTACGTCTAATTGGATTTGACCAGTTTGTGTTCTTGATGGATAAACACTTTTCTCACTCAGAACCAGACCTTGATCACCATCAAGCGGAAAATGGAGACAGACATGACCCGCCTCACCAACGAGAATGAGGAGCTCATCTGCGAGTTCCGCACGGCAGATGAAAAGGCCAAGAAAGCCATCACTGATGCAAGTGTCCTCCCTTGGCAGTCCTCCCGGCTGCATCTGAGCATGCCTGGCGGGTCCGTGCCGCCGACTCACTGCCAGCCGCGTGTCATCCTCAGGCCACCCGCATGGCGGAGGAGCTGCGCCAGGAGCAGGAGCATTGCGTGCACCTGGAGAAGATCAAGAAGAGCAACGAGATCACGATCAAAGACCTGCAGCTCAAGGCGGAGGAGGCCGAGCAGCTCGCCCTCAAGGCCGGCAAGCGGACCATCCAGAAACTGGAGACTAGGGTGAGCGCTGCTTCTTCACAAGGAACATCTGGGCAACCTCACATGCATGTTGACCAGATCCCCCGTATACATGAGCGCGAGTCGTTTGAGATGCCTCTCGCCGCCGTATGCAGATCAAGGAGGTGGAGGTGGAGCTGGACACGGAGCAGAAGCGCCACGTGGAGACGGTGAAGGACCTGCGGAAACACGAGCGGCGCCTTAAGGAGCTGATCTTCCAGGGCGAGGAAGACCACAAGACCAACCAGCGCTTGCAGGAGCTGGTGGAGAAGCTGCAAAGCAAACTCAAGGCCTACAAGAGGCAGATCGAAGACGCGGTCAGTACAAAGTTATGGGGTGTGGAGCTTTGGGCCTCGAATTGGCGGCCCTGAAATGATCTTTGATTGATGTTGCTTATCTACAGGAAGAGCAGGCCAACACTAGCCTGTCCAAGTACAGGAAGACGGTGCACGAACTGGACGACGCGGAGGAGAGAGCAGACGTGGCCGAGATGGCCCTGAACAAGATGCGGACCAGGAACCGGGCCTCAGTGGGGAAAGGCTTCACCTCCGTGGAGATCATCCAGGTGTCCAAGTCCTCTTCCAAGGGTGCCTCTGAAGATTAAAGGTCTCCTAGCGGCAGGTGAGTGGTCTGATAATGGTGTTTTGCACAGTAAAGAAAACAGACCCAGTCCCTCGAGGAATTCCATAGATTTACATTTGACTTTTAATGTTATTTTTAAGAGCCGAAGGCTGTCTTTTTGTGACAATGGTTAGAGGAAAACAGTTTTGCTGCATCTCTAGTACTTTCTGCCAAATTTGCAAAAACACTAGTATCACGTAATTTCCTGGTGACTCATGGATGGTATTTGCAAAAACACAGCGTATTATCTGTCTGTGAATGTCATGGGAATGTCAGTGGGTAAGTAACCTTAAACAATCTGTGCCTTTATTTAGTCTGCTTGTTACCAGTGAGAGATCTTTGTCATAATATTTTACAGCAACATAAGCAGAGAGCTTCTACAGTGCGCTGAAGGATATGTACAATTCCTGACTGTAAATTTATCATCGGTATAATCCGAAACTTTATAGCAAGATTTACAAGATCACATTGGTGTGTTTTTTAGACTGAATGGCTAGAAGTATAAATGATCGTTTCTCTTGTTCCAGGGTGATCCTCACCGTATCATTTTCACTCACTCTCTGGGGCGTCTGTGCAACAAAGGAGCTGAAACGTCAATTTCCAACACTAAAGTCTTAAACTTACAGTCTTGCATAAAAGTATGATTCGTTGAGGCGCTAAGCCCGATTCTTCTCTAACGGCATTGCGTGAAGTGACCACCAGGGGGCGCCAGTCTAACATCTCTGACGGGGAGAGAGCGACATCGTACCACCCAGCTGCCGCATGTCCATCTGTGGGTTTGCTGTCATCCTAATAAACACAAAGCAGAAACGCACCGTCTCTGTGTTTATATTCCCTGGTACTGTCAGGAGACCAAGGTTTCTGTTTAAATCACAAAGTGGAGGCGAGCTAGCGCAGCGTAATAGTAACTGTTATAATCAAAAAAGTAAACGGATTCACATTAGATCAGTCGTCTAACTTTGGGAACGATGATGTGAAATTACATGAGATTTACCATTAAATATGTAATATAATGAATTTCTAGGTTTGACTGTGAATACATAATTAGAAATGCTTGACAATAGTACTAAATGGGCTCTGGTAGTACACGCTGCTCTGAATGCAGGATGCGAGTACACAAAAGGTTGCAGCGCCTGCTGGGTGTAAGTGCCTGTACTGGTCAATGGGAGGCAGTATTTCTCCAAATAATGGCTCTACGCGGCGCACGCACAACCAGCCTGATGTACAGTATATCATTGTGCTGGGGCAGTTACGAGCATTTTTTTTAATGAAAATTAATATAAGAATTTTAAAAAGCATCGACGAACCCATGCAATCATAGAAATGCTGGTAGATGGGAGAGAAAGTGCAAGGCCTGGGGCATTGTAATTAGAATACGCCGGAAAAGCACCGACAGCATGATAATGTGACAGGATCCCTGCTGTCACTTTGTTACGAGAGGGAGACGGTTCATAGACGGGTTTGCATAACGCCGTCTCGACAGCAACGTCTCCGCTCATCTGTACGGCGATCTCGCATCTGTTAGGCAGGCAGCGCACAAGAGGAAGATCATTTACACGAGAACCGTAAAACAGTTAGTTTCCGGATATGCCGTACTTATAAAATCAAGACAGTGCGGCTCACTGTAAGCGCAAACCAAATTTCAATTCTTAAACAAAAATGAAACCAAAATATCTATAAGCAAATCGCGGTTGTTTCCTCCATGGCGAGCAAACTCCGCGCGTTGCATTGTTACTACCCAGACTAGCGGGACAGGAACACGCCTCTTTTCTGAATGGCGGCGGCGCCCGCGCATGCGCACTGGCCGCGTCCTCCCTCGTCCTGGCACGCATGTTCTTTGTCGTTTCCTGGATGCCTTGACAGTCCGGAGCAGGAAACCTACCGGGGTGGATTCGCGTCGACTGCCCAGAGTCCGCGAATTCAGGTCCGCAGAAGTCCGACGGGGAGGCCGATCCAGGAACACTGCGGAAGGCTTTAGGCGAGTAACCGAGACGGGGGTGCGGTTCGGTGCGGGGTCCCGGGAAAAGCCGGGTCCGGGTATCGCCGGAGCGGGAGGGATTGGCTGCGGCCTCGATTCATCCATCCCCGTCCCGGAGTTACGCTGCGCCTGCGCGCCATTGACTCCCGTTTTCCGGCCACTCTCAGCTTTAAATAAATAGCAGTGTACCTTAATGCAGCTGACTGGCGAGGAATCCCGTGCGGCGTCAGATCGGCCAGCCGACGCCTCCCCACCCAGACCGGTTTTGTGGGCCAGCGCCGTGAGCCGCCCCCGCCGGCGGGGAGCCAGCCGGAGGGCGTGCGGTCGCCGGGCTTTTAAAGCTGGCCCGGGTCCGCGATCTGCTGCCGGACACTCAGCTGGTGCTGGGGGGGGGAGCGCTTAAATCACAGCCTTGCTGCCTTGGCCTCCGATCGCGCTGCCCACCCGTCTAATGTTGACGGATCACCGGCTGTCACCACCTAGGTTGGGCAGAGACGTACCGCACCTAAAAAAAAGTTCATGTGACTGTGGGACTGTGGCCGACTTATAAAAATACTGCAGTCGGAGCTGCAAACTTTCGCTCCTCTGTCAGCTAGGTGGCGAAGTAAAACTGCATGTAGATGCGTTTCGGATGATAACGTGCATTAGGCGCAGCCACGTTATGTATGCCTGCTTCTTATAGCGCGCTGACGCCTCGGCGGTGCTCTGCGTCTCACACGCAGCTGGAGAAACGTCCTGTTCACAATGTCCCTGCACCAGTTCCTCTTGGAGCCCATCACCTGTCACGCCTGGAACCGCGACAGAACCCGTAAGTAAGCCCGTGCCTTAAGAGGCACAATTACTTACAGCTAGGGGTACAATTGGCGGCCCCTTGAGGGTACAGATACAAATTGGTACCTGTTGTTCCTGTTGCACTGAGCCTGTCAAAGGCACCAACATTTCCTTCAGCATTAATATGGTTCTTTCTTATCTTATCTTCTGTCACACTGAGATGGCTTCTGATTGGTGCATTCTGACGGGGAGGAATGACCTCCAGTGGACGGATAAAGTGTCCACACCCCTGTTAAAAATGCCAGGTTTTTGTATCGCATTGGCCGTCTCTCTTTCTCTATTCAGAAATCGCCATTAGCCCCAACAATCATGAAGTCCACATCTACAAGAAGAGTGGAAGCCAGTGGATCAAAGCCCACGAGCTGAAGGAACACAACGGACACATCACAGGTACCAGACCGTCTTCTCATTCGCGTGACATGTCAAGTGACATACTGAGCGTCGATTTTTGCTTCCTGGTATCGGGTCACTTTATGTCATAATGAGAAGTCCAGGCCCTTTGGCCATCACCCAAAAAGGTCTAGAGGGAAAGCTCCTAGTTTTTGTTTTTGTTTTTCCAGGATTGTTGTGTCACTGCTGTTACAGACATGGTATTGCATACAGGTTAATAATTGCATGGTTACCTCATTGTTAAGGATTTTTAAGAGGTTGATTGAGCTGCAGAGAGACTGGAATTTGAGAAGTCTGGTGTTTTCCCCGCACCCTGAACGTATAAGACCTTGGGGGCTGGGAGGGAGCAGAAACGTGGGTTATCTGGGGAGTGCATCAGGGCCAGTTAGAGCAGTGTTTCCCAACCCAGTCCTCGGGGAACACTGGACAGTCCATGTTTTTGCTTCCTCTCAGCTCCCAGCACACCTGTACCAGGTATTCGGTGTTCCTGATTGGCTGGGAGCTGGGAGGGAGCAGAAACGTGGGTTATCTGGGGGGTGCACTGCTATGGGGCAGAATGCTGTGCTCATGGCCGGGTGAGGCTCCCTGTAGTCACTGGCAGCTAGGGAGATAACGAGGGGGGTCCCAAACACACTGCTTCCGTCCCGTGTGTCCGCTGGCAGAGGAGTGAAGAGTGAGGATGGACAGAGCAGCTGGGCTGGTGAGATTAGGAACTTACAGCCAAATCATTGGAGCCCCGTGTGGAGGACCACCATTGGATCTATTCTGCTGACACCATCACTTTAGCTCAATTCAACTCAATTCAGTTCAATTCAAGTTTTTTATGGAACATTTCACACCAAAGTTGTCCTAAGGCACGTTACATGGGTGTGTTGGGATACACTTCCATATATTTAAGAAAGCATGATGCACAGCAAAAGAGAGTAGAACAGAGAAAATTAAAGACAAAGACATGAATATCCTGACATCCTAACATCTTTGTATTTTTAATCTCATGATACGTAAAAGTTGTCCATTTTTATCATTAAAACAAAGCTGGAGTCTGAATGGGGTGTAAGGGCCAGAGACACATTTCCCTGACCGATTCTGCCCAGGCATCGACTGGGCCCCGAAGAGCGACCGCATCGTGACGTGTGGAGCCGACCGCAACGCCTACGTGTGGAACCAGAAGGACGGGGTCTGGAAGCCGACTCTGGTCATCCTCAGGATCAACCGCGCCGCCACCTTCGTCAAGTGGTCACCCCTGGAGAATAAGTTTGCCGTGGGCAGCGGGGCCCGGCTTATCTCCGTCTGCTACTTCGAGTCCGAGAACGACTGGTGAGTCCCTGCAGGGGGCGCCAGAGTCACAGTGAGGCCTGGCCCTCAGATTCGGCCCAGGGAATCCAGTCTAGCCAGGCCAAAGTGAGGGTGAATCATCAGTTATTCCAGGTACATCCTTTTCTAGTGATGTGGAAGAAGCTGGAGGTGAACTGTATATCACATGCGGGCCTGTAAGTCGCTGGCCACAGGGCGATTCCATCTGATTTCAGTTATTTGGGGAACAATATGGTGCTTCAGAAATCTTTTTCGGAATTTTTTTTATCACAATTCAATTTGATTAAACAAGTGTTCAGTCATTTTGATAACCTAAAAATCGAACATTTTTTTACTTCACTGGAAAAAAAAAAATCACATTATCATGGGAATTTTATTACACACTATCAATGCAATACAAAGAAAGTAGAATCTTAGAACATTAATTTTTTTTGTTACTATTAAATAATCAAAAGGCCAACTACTGACCTGAACGGGAGACAAACTCATGAAGGAAGGGCTTGCTGATTTTGGGGGGTAGTGAATCTTGCAGGTGCAGATTAGCGGAATGACGTTACGTTGTTTCCGTTTTTTATTCTGTGGAAAACAAAAGATCAGTCTGTGGGCCGGATTTCATAATGATTTAAAAGGTATTGTGGGCTGGTACTTTAACACCTCTTATAAATGGCAAGTGAGCTGATGGAATCCCTCGTCCTCCACTAAGGGAAATTTGTGTCTGTAGCTTTGGTGCTCCTAACTTTAAATAGTGATAGTTTAAATGTCGGCCAAGATCGACATATCAGACTGATGCCGATATCTTTATTTTTAATAGATATTAGCCGACACTGATACGTCAGCCAATATATTGTGCGTCTCTAAGGCGAGCGTTACTTTTTACTTACCTAGCTAGTTAGTTACGTCAGATTCATTTCTTCCCCGAGGTGGCGGAATCCAATCTTGTTTGTGTTTTTGCAGGTGGGTCAGCAAACACATTAAGAAGCCGATCAGGTCCACGGTGCTGAGCTTGGACTGGCATCCCAACAATGTGCTTCTGGCTGCCGGGTCCTGCGATTTCAAATGCAGGTACCGATTCCATAACCCGTCTCATTCCCATGCCGCCTTTCGTGTGGCGTGTTCAGTATTACAGCAAGCAAGAATAACATAAATAATACAATGAACAGAAGGACAACGTTTATGGACTGTTAGTGGCTGGGTGGCTTAGATTGAATTCTGTCTTTAAAATAAAACATCAGATTGTTTATCGCGAGCTGTGCCTGTGAGAGGAAGGTCGGTGGTTCCAATCCCAGACTCGGCAGAGTGATGTCACTGTCTGGCCAGAGCAAGGCCTTTAACCCCTTATTCCTCCAGGAACTGCCTGGCCCTGCTTTCAGTCGTACTTAGCTTTGGATGAAAGCACCTGCTAGATAAGGTATCTGAACTAGCTGATGATTAAGATGACAGAGAGGACGCTAATGGAAGCCTCTGGTACCAAGGGGATCGGTGCTCTCCGTCTCTGCAGGGTGTTCTCCGCCTACATCAAGGAAGTGGACGAGAAGCCTGCGCCGACCCCCTGGGGCTCCAAGATGCCCTTCGGGCAGATGATGGCTGAGTTCGGGGGTGCTGGTGGCGGGGGCTGGGTGCACAGCGTCTGCTTCTCCGCCAGCGGGAGCCGGCTGGCCTGGGTCAGCCATGACAGCACGGTGACGGTGGTGGACCCCACCAAAGGCTCCACGTGAGTGCGCTGGTTACGCCACAGCATGCAGGGTGCAGACGAGCCAGTAGGGGGCAGCAGAGGACGGTGACGTCATCCTTCTCTGGCACGCCGGGAAGAGTCGCGGATGATATTGCTTTGCGATGCCTGCTGTGAAAATCGTTTTGCAGCCTTACTTATTAATTCGTCTGATCTCATCCGTCCTTCTAGGCCGTGCCAACTGAAGACGGAGTTCCTTGCTCTTCTGACCGTGATGTTCGTCTCAGAAAACAGCGTTGTGGCCGCGGTAAGAACCGGTCCATAGAAGCTTTTTGTGTGTCCTCCCCCGTCGGCAGTCTTTTTGGGTTAATTTTGGGCTTATATTTCCTTGTTCCCCCGTGACCCTGAACAGGATAAGTGGGTAGGAAGATGGATGGATGGATGGATTTCCTTGTTCAGTGAGGCCTTGCATGGTCTCCTACAGGTCCTCCTAACTGGTCGCCTCCTTTTACTGTTGAGGAGGAGACCTTGTTTCCCCTGTTTTAGACCGTGACTCTTCATATGTACCCTCCTGTATTATTCTGTCTGTCATTTAAAGGATCCCTGAATCAATTAGTATTACAGTGATAGGAGCTTCCATCACCTCCCATATGTTTCTGTGGTTATTGCCGTGCTTTTCTTACACCACCATGGTGCTTGAATCCTTATCCCGCCCTAATAATGAGCCCGTGGCCCTCCATCAGCACCCACTGCGTCCTGTCTGCTCTCTCAGGGTCACGACTGCTGCCCGATGCTGTTCAGCTACGGCGCCGACGGGCTGCTGACCTTCGTCTCCAAGCTGGACCTCCCGAAGCAGAGCACGCAGCGGAGCATCTCCGCCATGGAGCGCTTCCGCAACATGGACAAGAGGGCCACCGCCGAGGAGCGCAACAGCGTGCTGGAGACGCTGCACCAAAACAGCATCACGTGAGCAGAGGGCGCCGAGGCCGTCCATCCACTGGCAATCCTCGGTCTAGAACCAACATGCATCTGTTTCGGGTTCAGAGTCCACGGGGGAACATCCTGTGCTGCACGTCCTGTTTTACTCTAGATGAGCCCAATTAAATGATGCGCTGTAATGGACTAAGGGGGGGGGACTGAGTCCTTTTTTGGAAGACAAGGCAGGAAAGCAGTAAGAAAAATTATTGGCCCATTGCATTGTGGGAAACTCAAACAATTCAGGTGGAACTAAGAAGATGTGCTTATCAGCAATCTGTGAAATTAAGTTTTTTTCCTAAGAAGTATTTACTGAAGGGATTTTTCAGAGACTGGAATAAGAAAATAATTTCTTTTTGTGAAACAATCGATCATCTGAAAATGATTTTTAATTCTTTTTTGTTCTTTATTTCACAGCCAAGTGTCTATATATGAAGGGGACAAAAGAGATTGTCGTAAATTCTGCACTACAGGGATCGATGGTGCGATGACCATATGGGACTTCAAGGTGCATTCCGCATTCAAGCATTCGCTCTGTGGTGCCTTTTCTGACTGTTTTCTAAACCTTTATAGCTAAAGCCCTGGTAAATATGGTACAGTCCTGCACTAACATGCCTTTTGTTTCTCTCCCCCCGTGGCCCAAGACCCTTGAGTCTTCCATCCAAGGCCTACGGATCATGTAGAGGACGGCGCGTTCACCCGACCAGGCTCCGTCCACCCGCGGCGGGGGAGGCGGGGGGTGGGGGGGGTTTGAAGCGACGTGGCGACTTCCCGCAGCGCTGCAGGGCCCATAAGCGAGAAAAGAAAAAAAACGTAACTGTTAAAAGCACTAAGAGTGCGAAGAAACTGACCCATGATGTTACTGTCCTTTACTAATGGAAAACACAGGCGCAGGGGAGTGGACAGGGCGCCTTCCACGCCGACCGCGGCTGTGCTTCTCGTGATTCTGTGCCACAGCTGGCACTTTGATGGTTAAATGACGCTAATCGGGGGACATTTTAGGACTCTACCTTAAAAGGAGAATGTTGTTTTTTGTAAATGGTTGGCTAGAAATAAAGGATGTGAGCTTAAATTGCTGTAGTCTGTCTCTTCTGCGTGTGGGTTATGTATGAATTACATTGTGGGGACCAAGGGTACACACAATATGATAAAAACGTATTTTTTCACACAAGGGGGAAAAAAAAATCTATGACCACAATCAATAAACTACAAATGCCAGACGTCTTGTATTTTGTTTGGTTACTTATGGTCAAGGTTAGAGCTGGGTATGGGGTGTTATTCCCATAGGAATGAATGGAGAGTTCCCACAAGGATACAAATCCAAACGTGTGTGTGTGTGTTATATAGTCATTTTTATCCTGGTAGGCTAAACTCTCAAACATGGTTTTCCATTGCTTGTGCCCCTGGAAAAACTTTTGACATTTGCGTTTTTGTTCTCGTGGGATGTTGGGCTGGGTCATGTCATAATGTAGGAATGCGGAGCCATTTAGTCAAAAAGTGGGTAGAAAAATCCCTGGCAGGAGAGGGGAAGTAAAGGCGGGTTTAGTGGCGGGGAGGCGAGGGATTCCTGCTATACCCCGGTACTGGAGCTCAAGCCATGCGGTAACACACCTGGCTCAGTGGATTAAGGGCTTCATTGTAAATGAACTGATGTTAAATGGCTGGGTCTAAAGCGAGCTGTCCCTTGGCTCGCCAGAAGGAGAACCCAAAGCCACTCCTTCAAGGGTTTCAAACAAGTGACCAGTGTCTAGTTGTCCTAGGTACTGTAACAAAAAACAGTCTGAATGCATGAAGTTGGTGACCTAGGACCTGCAAAATGCACACATAGCTTGGTACATAAAACCAACAGAATGCATACACAGCTGGGTGCCTAGGACATGTAAAATTCACATACAGTATGTCACGCAGAAGCTGACACAGAGTGCATACACAGCTGGGTGCCTAGGACATGTAAAATTCACATACAGT
>JAODKL010000045.1:6578384-6600183 GCA_026780765.1 Petrocephalus schoutedeni | reverse complement strand
TACTGCAAAATAAGAGCTGTATGCCTTATTATGTCTACTTGCTTTTGGCCCAGCCTGTATATTTAAGCAAAACAATGGCCTGCTGAGATATCTGTAACTGGAAGGAGGGAATGAAGCCCCCCCCCCCCCCCCTACTGAAAATGGAACAGAAAGGGCCTGCACCGGGTTGGACGTGATTTCCCCCCAGACAAGTGAGGCTTTATGTTTCCGTAACCAAAGAGGCGCTTGCGCTCCGTCTGACAATAGGGTGAGAATGTGCCGGCAGTCCCGGCCAGGGGCCCGGCCCCTGGGCACTCGGCCCCGCCGCCCTGGGCACTCTCTCGCACGCGGGAGGTGGGACAAACGGACCATTCAGATCCACCACCCTCCCTTTCCCCCGCTCGCCTTCAGCCTCGATGAAAGTCACAATCATGTTGTGCTCATTAATGCTTCCATTGTATCGGGTAAATTGCACTAATTAATAGCTCATTTTATATTCACATCGTAATGTGTTTGTTTACAATTCTGTCCGAAGAAGCAGGCTTGCCAGGCATCTCAGTGATTCACTTTCCCAATCAGGTAATAATACCCATCCTCAGTTTTTTTTAATAATGAATTAACAATTTAGCACCATAATTGGGTTTGATTTTCAGGAACTCCTCATACTCTTCCCTGTCTTGCCTTAAGGCGATCAGTCAGGTTTGTTGCATTGAAATGTTTATTGGTAGATCCTCCTCGTGAAATTTTAGCAGAGCAATGTTGGCAAAATGCATTTCTGATGTTGTTTTCGCTAAGTTTTAAATAATTCCAAACAGAAGACGTTCCTGTAACTTTAGTATGCAGGTATGCAAAGCAATTTGGGTCACCATTTTAAAAGGAATTATCGACGGATATCAGTTTATTTTTAACCATCGGCCGATTGTTGCTTTATCGGCCAATAGTTGGCCGACACAATCTCTAACCATAATTGAAATAGGTTACTTTTAATTTAGCAAATTTCTAGAAATCAATTAGGTCTGGAAAACCTTATAATATCAAGATGGTTACTTGCTGTTTTTTTCTGTTGGTCTTCGCATGGTGCAGTTTTCAAACAGCCCCTGTGTTCACTATCAGTTCTTTCCAAACCCGTGCCTGTGTACAGGTCTCTGATTGGACGCAGGCCATTGTGGGTGTGGCTTCATTCTGGAGTGGTGACTGGAGGGGGGTGGGGACTTGGAGGGGATACCTGCGGCTGTGCCTGAACGGTCGCATTCTCTGGTTGACCTGACGCAGGCTCGATGCCTGTCACTCGTGATTAGCCAGCTTGATCAGGTGAAGAGCTGGGATGCAACGATGCACATCTAGGGGGACCTTATGACTGTTGTCTGTTTGGGTGTGACAGTGCATTCAGTATCTATATAAAACTCATTGTACACAGAGTCAACAGGTTTCCTACAAATTTGAACATTTTAACACTAACATATTATGATAACACTTCATTTGTGAAGGCACAAATACTATATGATTATACTCGTAATTAATCACAAATGAACTCTTACCTAAGGTATTAATTAATCACAAACTGTATTGGTTTATGATATGTACCTGAGTAGTACTTAGTTGCTAATAACTTACTAAGGAGCCGTATTGTAAAGTGTTACACAGACAGAAACTATCTGCTGCAGTTCAGCTTCTGACGTTCTGCATCCCTGAGACCAATAAGGCACCTGGGCCAGCATGCTAGGTGACAGCAAGGACAGCTGGTGCCAGGCACCATGACACGCTTCCTTAGTAATTAACTTAGTAACTCAGTAAACTCAGTAACTGGGTTACTATTCAAGTTCCTGAACTGGAATTGGTTATTTTAATTTATTTGGAAAGATTTTTATTTTGCATACCTTTTTTAGGTACGTTTTTAGGCTGTAAACTGATGACTTTCTGATTGTAAGTGTTTAATGTTTAGTTTTTCCCATTTAATTGATAGATTTTTCATGGGTTTGCTTTGAAATAATCAGCAATGCCGAAATGAACTGAATAAAGTAAGTGTGTTTGTTTGCTTCGAAATGCGGTTTAAGGGCTTCTAAAAAGCTTCTGAGTGGAAATGTTTCTCTAAAGGGCAGCTGGAAGCATTTTAATGTCACCCACAGGATGAAGACATTTGCGTGCCTGAATCTGCAACAGAACTAGACTATCAGCCGAAATGCATGAACAGGCATGTGGTATAAGTGACTGTGCCGATGTGCGTGTATCAGCAAACAAACCTCGGCAGAGATATCTGAAGAGAGTCTGAGCCGCTGCTGGTAACTGGTGAGGGCTTGGCTAAATACAAGATGCTGGCACGTGTCTGAATGGAGTTCCAACATGATTCCCATATCCTCCTTCATCGCCGACATTCTGTAACACAACGGAAATCACATTACGGAGTTAAAACGCGGTGGAATTCCGAGCCTTCTGGTTGACATGGTTACCATGATGCCATGACTAAGCCTCGACCTGTCAGCTGCTCAGTCCTCTCGTCGGCAGTAGGTGATGAGGGCAGGTGTTGCCAGGCAACAGCAAAACATGGAGACAATGGAAAACGGGCCTGGGTTACGAAGATGTTCTGGAAGGTGCTTATGAACGCTTACATGATCACAATTAACAATCCAAAAATCTTAACTTTATTGCATGCACTGGGTGCAAAACATGATGCAAAGTATTCAGAAAGTGAGATTACACGCCACGTTATGCAGACGTGGGATTCCCAGAGCTCTCTCTAGCCAGAGGTGAGCTGCTCTGCCCACCAGGTCTAACTTCATGCCATGAAGAGTCTCAAAGAACCATCAAATGGCAAAAACCAGTGCGCTTTGCAGTGTGAGGTTATGCGTTGAGTGGCCTTCTCCGCTCATCCCCTGTGGATCTTCACTCAGGGGCGGGGGGGGGGGGCAGGGGGATGAGGGGCGAAGCTCGCCTAGGGGCTTTGACAGACACTGTCAATACATTCTCAGGTCTCGTTTAGTCCTTAACAGATATTTTGGTAGAATATATGTAGACAGGAGTGGGAGATGCAGATGGGAGGGGCGAGGTTGTCATGGAGACACAGTTCGCGTGGTAGCTGTGGGCCCAGCAGCTGCTGTTTAGCAGTGGAAGCCCAGGAGTGGCAGCTCCTGTTCAGAGAGCGGTTGGGCTGAGACGTCTGTGACGGAGGCAGAGTGGGAAGCAGCTGTGGATGGCGGAGGGGTCATGTGACTGCCTGGGAGGGGTCATGTGACTCCCCCCATTTCCTCATTCACCCACACCAAGTTAAACATCAGCGCAGCTTTTTATATGTTCTACATGTATTTTTTTTTCTTCAGATTCATGAATGGCCGAGTGCCGGCCCACAAAAGGTACCAGCCCACGGACTACGAGCACGCGGCCAACTGCGCCACACACGCGGTAAGTGGGAGCCAAGGACTGGCACGGGGGGGCCGGCGGGGAGGGCCACAGGCAAAATGCGTAGGCACCGCAGAACAACAGGAAGTGGGTGGGGGGGAGATGAGGGGGTGAAGGAGGGCCAACCGCAGAGCACCAATGGGACACGTGCAGGTGCTTGGCCCTGGGGGGACCTGGCAGGGCAGATATGCTGTTAGCAATTCTTACTCACGTTTGTCTGCTTGTTTTATTACTAAAATATAATTCTCTAAGTGGCCTGTGCCTGCCGTGCTGGACAGGCATCCCGGTGCCTTCTTGGGACACATTAGCCCTCCTCCGGAAGCTCTCACTCTTCCTCCCTCTCCATCTCTTGAGCCCGAATGCATCTTTCATCCGTATTTTTGGTAACTTCTGTCCGACGGCACCAAGGCGGCTCAGCATGTTGCTGCCTCATGCCCCCGGGGCTGAATGTAGGGCTTTGCTAAGGGCGCTCCGGTCTCCTCCACGTGAACTGTGCTCGCCTCTGTCACATTCTCTGTAGCATTTGTGCTTATTGACCGTTGAGTCCATAGAGTACCTGCACTACACCCAGCCCTCTGAGAATAACTCCAGGCCAGCAAGATGCCCTATTATTTATTGAAGATAGATGGATGGATGGATTGACGGATGAATGGGTGGATGGATGGAGATGGTCCAGGTCTGAGGGCATCACCTGGCAAGAGCTAAAAGCAGAACCCAGAAACATCCTCCCTCCTACCTCTGCTATAGATCCTGCGTATCCAGGGGTAACATAGAGGCGGGATGGGGTTGGGTGGAGGTCAGGCAGAAGGAGACCGGAGGCATCTGACTAGTGGCCCCTGCCTGCATCATCACAATTAATCAATAGCAAGAACGGGGAAGGAATGACATTTGGGGATTTTTACCGTCTTCTGTACTTGTATTCTTAGCACTAGAAGGTGGCGTCAAATGCGTAAGCGAGAACACAGGAATGGCCAGGTAGCCTACGCATACTAATAAATACACCTGTTCAGAGGTGATTGTGTGGCTCTCAGTCCAGATGTCATGATTTAGCCTCTGGGCAGCTTGGCAGAGTCTCGCTTTCAGACGCGGGTGGCAGTGCAGCGGCTCCTTGGGCAGAGTACAGTACAGGGCGCTGCTCGGGTTCCCACAGCTTCAGGCAGCTTCATATACAGTTCAAGTTAATGCTTAGTCTCCTCCCCCGCCCCACTGTTACGCAGCTCTGGATCCTTCCCAGCATCCTCGGCAGTTCCCTCTTGCACTTCCTATCTGACGACCAATGGGAGACAGTCACCGCATGGATCTATGGCCTCGGGCTATCGGGCCTCTTCACCGTGTCCACCGTGTTCCACACCATCTCCTGGAAGATGAGCCACTTCCGGTAGGTGCCCTGCAGGTGGCGACGCTGAGTTCAAAGGTCCGCCCTCTGCAGCACCACATCAGCCAAACCTCAGTCCACGTCACACCCCCGGTGCCTTAAATCGTACACGTTCGATGGCCTTTGTTTGTCTTCCCGTGAGTTTCTGGGATTCTGCTGGGTACCCTTGCCCCCCCGCAGCAGATGCCCAGACCCAAACGTGTCTCTCTTTACCGTGAGACGGCACACTCGGCCACTGCCTATGATCCGGATCTGGATAGACAGAGCATCACAATGCAATTAAGTTAAAGCTATTCCTGTGCTGGGCAGAGTAGCGCACTGGAGGTTTAACCAGGATAAGCACTGGTGTGCCCTCAAGCCGCGGAGCAGACGCTTACTGTTTGGTAGAGCCGAGTGTGACCATGCTGGACAGTAGAAGTCAATCTGCTGGACAGTAGAAGTCATACAAAATATTTCCTTGCACATCCATTCTTATCTCACATAAGAGGAATTTTAGGCCTCCATTCATACGGCAGAGTCTGCAGAAGTTAGTCAGCATATTCGCATATATAAATCTCGTGGAGTCTCAGAGGATTGTGGGTATTTATATCCTCCCTTACTGGCAGTGAGTGTAACGGCTCCCCTCAGATGGCAGACATGACAGTAACCTGCTCATGCAACAGCCCATCCTCCATTAGTGGCCGGTCCTGTGAAAATCACGTTCGTGACAAACTGTTTAGGGTGGAGCCTCCTGATGTCAAGACTTAATTTACGATGAAGGAAAACCCCTTAACCTGTAATGGCGCTGCAGGAAGCTCTCGGGAGTCAAGGAACCGAGGTAAATGGCAGCACTTTCATCTCGTAATTTCTTAGGCTCATTTCACTGTGAAAAACCCTGATGGGACTACGAGATGGAAGGAGCGGGTGGGGGCTCTCCCCGCACATCTGTAAGCGCGACACGGCTGCGGCGCCTGTGTGCCACTGTGTACTGTTATGTTCTGCTTCTCGCCATGGCGACGCACGTGGCCGCGTGCCGACAGCCGGCAGGTCAGTCTCTCTTCAGGCAGATGTGCTGTTTCAGGCCATAAAGCCCCTTGGCTGCTCTGACAGAGATCGGGCTGAGCAGGAATCTATAGCTGGCCTGGTTGCTGCCTGCCCCGCAAGCCGCCCAATGCCATCCCCCTAAGCAGCTCGCTTACCCCCACCTTGCCCCTCTGATGGTAACGGTGACTCGTCTGGACTTGTTGCATCACATTTTATTCCTCCCACCTTTGCTGAACCTGGCCCCCAGATGCCAAACTGTTCTGACATGCCACCAGAGCTGATGCATGCTGGGATTCCGCGACAGATCACAGTGTTTGTGTGGCTATTTGATACGCCATGCCTATATACAACTCCTTCTTAGCTGATTAAATGCAGCAAATGAAGGCCTTGTTTTGGTGGAGTAATGTGTAGGAATTCTGCAGGTTCTAAAAAATGTTTAAGTGGCATCGGTTTACCGTTCACACATGGTGGTTGCGGGGGGGGGGGGGCATCGCCCTGCAGTGGGAATTCCAGCCTGAGCCCGCCCCCTTTTCTCTGACAGGACTGTGGAGCACTGTCTGCACATGTGCGACAGGATGGTGATCTACTTCTTCATCGCGTCTTCCTACGCCCCCTGGTGAGTCCAGAGCATAAATGCACCCTGACCTGACAGCACAGGCCTCGGGATGCCCCAGGCTGTCTGCATTTCTGCCCTCTCTTCTGTCCAAACAATCCACAGAGCCAGTACTGCTGTGTAAATATGTGAACTGCCCTTTGGTGGTTCCCACGGTAACACGCCTGTGAAGGTCAGGCCACTGCACCAAGCGGGTACTGTATACCTCCATCCAGGTGGGTCAGGCAGTCAGTCCCCTAAACACTGGCATCCCCCCAAAACAGCCCCCTGAATTAACTGCCCCGGTCCTCAAAAGCCCAGCTGGACTTGCCACACGTCCATCAGCATCAGTCATTTATTCGATGTTCTGCTTCATATTCTGCCAGGGTGACCTTCGTTAAAAAAACTCTGATGTTTGTATATATGGACAGGCTGGTATCCCAGAATTCCATTGGTGCCACACTGCAGGAAGGAAGCATGGGTCATTCCACATATTGCATAAAGCTCTTTCCTAAATTTCCTAAAATATGTGAGGTATCACACTAAGAGTGTAATATTTACAGAAATAATTGCCTACCTTTAATTAATGGCTCAAATTAGTTTGTTAGAAGTAATGAAGGAAACATTAAAAACATTAAATACCAAATAATTTATCTGTAGGCATCTGACATAATCATTTAACCCAGTACTGGGTAAGTGGTGGATCTTTTGGCTTTCGTTCTATGATGTATATTTGGACTGAGTGTAACGGGCCCTCCTATTTGCTCCCGCAGGCTGAACTTGAGAGACCTAGGCCCTTGGGCCTCCCACATGCGCTGGGTCATATGGGTCATGGCCAGCGTCGGCACAGCCTACGTCTTCTTTTTCCACGAGAGGTTTGTAGCCGCGAGTGACCCGAGAGCGCTCAACCCCCTCATTCCCACCCGCTAACACAGTCAGTGTATTCTCGATTCGAAGATAAGTTTGCGGGAAAAATGATTTTGTAACAGGCATCCTGATTGGCCAGTCCAGTGGAGATGCGGGGCGGTGTTAAATCAGCACATTATTGATGTGTCTGTCATCCCTCAGGTTCAAGATTGTAGAGCTGCTATGCTACACAATTATGGGAGTCTGTCCTGCCCTGGTGATCCTGTCAATGGTAAGTTCTAAGTAAGTGGTACTAAAGGATGTACATAAATAAAATGCAGACACCTTATGGTCAGAGAAGTTTCTTGTTTATAGCGTCTGTTGGAACTGGGATTCCCCACATGAAGGAGGACTTACAGACCAGCATGCATTTCATACCTCTCCTGCGAGTGACGTCTGCGATGTTCCTTGCTGTTTCCTGTTAGCTCCAGCCTGCAGCCTTCTAAGGCCATTTACTTCCTGCTCTCCCTTACTTTACTCTAATTTCTGACAACCAGTCAGGCATTGACTGCAATCCCACAAGGCCTTAGGCATTGACGACAATCCCAGAGGGCCTTAGGCACTGAGGGCAATACCAGAGGGCCTAAGACATTGACCACAATCCCACAAGGCCTAAGACATTGACTACAGTCCCAGAAAGCCTTAAGCATTGACAGCAATCCCAGAAGGCCTTAGGCATTGATGGCAATCCCACAGGGCCTTAGGCACTGATGCCAATCCCAGCAGCCCTCAGTTCCTCTACTGCATAGGGGTACCAGATTCTTTAAATTTCACATCCACAGGAAATACTTCTGACAATCTGTTGTCTATAAAGGACACTTGCCAAATGACACTCAGCTATGAAGATACTTTAATAAAATGAATGAGGATAGATTACTGACTTCAGTGAGGGTGATTTGGTGGCCCTGGTGGTTAAGACATCTTGACATTAATCCTATACTCTTTCTGCTTTCTGTGTTAAGTGTTATATTTAAAGTGTTAAAAAAGATAGTAGAACAGAATAAATTACACCCCATTAGAAATAGTGCAGCAATGAGTTTCCTAATATATTTTTACCAAGGCATGAACGGTATACTGAACGGCAAGCAGGTCATTTCTTTATGATAAATATGATCACAAGTCATTATGTCATTAGTCATTATGGTAATTATTTTCTCCTAGAAAGTGGAATTTGAATATGGTTCCCAACACACAGCAGTACTACTCAAAAAAAGCGAGTGAAAGGTGGAAACAAAGGAGTCAGAGATGGGAATTGTGAGAAATAACCCGACTCACGCTGTTGTTGCAGACTGACAGGGGCGGCGTCTTCGAGCTGCTCTTGGGGGGCGTGGCCTACTGCATGGGCATCGTGTTCTTCAAGAGCGACGGGCTGGTCCCCTTCGCGCATGCCATCTGGCACCTCTTCGTGGTGCTGGGGGCCAGCGCTCACTACTACGCTATCTGGAGGTACCTGTACGTTCCCGCGAACGGCCACATGAAGACCTCGAGATGACGCAAGTGTACGACTCGGCCGGCAGAGCTCCCTGGAGACCTGCCACTAACCTCCAGCGCAACCAAGTCCTCCAGCTTAATGACTGGTGTTAACCAGGATCCTGGCACAGATGCAGCACCTAAATGACCTTTTGGTCAACATGAAGGTGATTCATTGTCACTGTCATTGTTGACACGCCACAGCACACAACAACGAAATGAGTCCTCTGCATTTAACCCATATAAGACACAGTGACAGCAGGGGGCAGCTAATTCAGCACCCGGGGATCAGTGCTTGGGGGCAGTACCTTGCTAGCCAGGGATTGGAACCAGCAACATTTTAGCCTTAAGTGAACATCCCTAACCATTAGGTCACCACTGCCCCTAAAACGTAAATCTTTTCCCTCTTTCCAAACACTTGGTAGTACTGTACATTTGCCATCGGAGTCGAATCACATGCAGCTTGGTGAATTGGAGACTCTGTATTGTCCAAAGCGTGTGAGGGCGAGCAGGCAGCCAGCACCAGGTTGGCGTCCCATCAAGGAGGTCCCCTGTCTCATACCCTTCGCTTCCTGGAATAGGCGACAAGCGCACTTTGGCCTGGTCCTGGATAAGTGACTTTAGAAGGTGGAAGGATGGAAAATTTTTACATGCTAAAACAGATCCATGTCCAAAACAACCCAGAACAGGACTTCATGGGGATCCAAGCCTGCGGATCCCGTGTTCACGCCATTGCTCATTAGAATCCTCAGCGGACAGTGTTTACATATATGGTGCCCACAGATCGCTTCGAGGGATGCGAGACGCACCTGGACGGCAAGTGTTGTCCTTATTTGTTGAATTCACTGAGAGTTATGGGGACTCCATCCCATAATAGGTTGAATATCCCATACCAGGGGTTTAACTTAATGGGTGTTTCCAGTTTGCTTGCAGGAAAAGAACTGGACTGGCTGGTCTGGTGTGCTTATTTATTTATTTATTCCTGCCCTCTGCTTCTCTGATGTCAGCCCCCTGAGCTCTCATTGGCTGGCAGGCCGCCCTGATGCCTGGCGGATTTTGGAGCGGGCTGGCTGCCTTAGGGAGACCAGTTTGTTAAAGGCTTGTTTTTAGGTCATGCAACTGTGAAGGGATCCAGATATAGTCTGGCTTTGGGACACTTCCAGTGGCTTCCTAAACACTGGTTAGCGCTCTCAGCTAAAACGACAGCATGAAATCGCAGCCGCCCAGTGACACTGCTCGTAAGAAGTGTCATATACGGTCAGCAGATACTGCAAATTATACAGCCCGGCATCTAGTGAAACTCAGAACTCACAAACAGTTTTCTGCAATAGGGTGCATGCTTATGGTGTATCTTAAACATTCTTTTCTTGTTTTAAAAGTGCAAATATTTCCCGAAAAACATTTGCTTATTTCAGACGCCTCCTTTCCTGCTTTTTTTCCTGAGCAGGATGCCTAAACAGACACACGTGCAACCATAATCAAGGGAACAAGGGCATAAGCCAGGGCTGCCAACTGTCACACGCCTGGCGTGACACTCACACTTTCAGACTCGCGCAAGAAATCTTATGGCAAATCTATATTATTCCATTAAAAACCTAAAATTAGCTACATCAAAAGATTTGGGATAGTATGCAAGCCCTACAGGGGTGAATCATTCAGTGGCAAAAGTCTTCTTTTGGACCTGAGTCTATTTCCGATGTTCCTGGAAAACGTACAGCTTTTCCCTTCCCACTGTGTTGGCTTTCTGGAATGAGGCTTGTGGTTTGACAGCATGGTGAACATTCCTGTCTGTCTGGCACTTTGCTTAACACCCACACTGTGCTTACCAGGAAAAAAATGACTCAAAACTCCAAAAATTAACTCATGTTTGACAGTGGTGAACCAGAAAGAACTGTGGCAGAATCTGTGCCTTAAACTCACATCTTAAGTCTTAAGTCATAAAGCAAAGCAAGAACCAAACAGTTTTACTGACAGTGAAGTATTCAAGTTGTAATAAACTCATGCACACTGGCAGTTTTTTTTCTAGCATAAACATATTTAGTCTGGCTTTTGAAATATCACATTACAGTAAAGTGGGGATGTTACAGAACGGGCTGTAAGTTTATACTGAATCTGTGTAGCAGCTATAAACTGCACCAGCGACAGCCGGTAATTATTCAGCATTTCAGCAAAGTAATCAGTGTTACTCTAAATGTATGCATCATTTCAGTCCTGTTGGCATAATACAAATGTCCCTGGAGAGGGGATGTAATACCACAATGCATTGTGGGTAATATTTCATACTATGAGTAGGTCATTTTTCCCTTGCTGTGGTATGTTACTTTTTAGTTTGTGACATTCCTGTATTTTTTATATTATAATGCAAAACTTTAACATATTTACAGTGTTTAAAATCTTATGAATCTATTGGGGTAAATGCAGGGATTAGTCTGACAAATCATTACTTAGGCAGCACATTTTACCTGAATCCTTACAGCAGCTCTGCCTGTGTTTGACTAATTTCTGTTTCACTTAAGGGTGAAAAATGCACTCTAAAAGCATTTCTGCAGCACTGTACTGTCTGGCATTGATAAAACTCTTGTTCGGTAGCAGTTTTTGTTACACAATATCTTAAATCACATGATATGGGAAACTTGCTGTAGATCTGTACTGTATTTGCCCGAGAGATGTGAACAGCAGCCATCCATCTACTGGTCATGCAGAAGATATCAGAGCTACACCTGCCTAAAAGGAGCAAACTGTTTATTGTGCAGCAAGCAGCGGACATGTACATCACAGCAGAGGTTGCCATTAGTATCTGCCATACGACCCCTCCTGATTACTGACTCCATGTTAGGCACTGGAGGTGGAAAGTTCAGGCCCAGAAAGTAAAAATCCAGAGCGTAAAGAGTCACTGTCACAGAGTTAGTAACAGTCACAGAGTATGCAACTGGCTGGTCGAAACAAAATCTCGGTCTGGATTTTTACTTTCTGGACCTGGACTGTCAGCCTGGATCGGCAGACATGTTCCCACCAGACAAAGAGCAGGGTTCATGAGGTCACATTTGGGTGGGCTGCACAGACCACATTACAGGGTGACCTGAGAATGTATTAACCAGTATGATCACTGGTGTGCCTCTCCTGGAGTCCATGATTGGTCATGAATGTGCCAAATTGTTTGTTACACACTAGTGCTGTGGTTCTAAACAACTGAATTTGATTACATTTCTGTGTCATTAAACATTCACATGAAATGAAACATTCCCTGGTTTAAAATTATATGTAGCTAGGATGACCAAATAATGCATGTCATCCCGGACGCTTTGAGCTACTTCAGGTTTTACAAACTACTTTAAACCTGAAAGGCTCCTTTGCTTGGCTAAATAGTTCAGTTCTTCTTGTGCTTTGACTGGTTTGTTTCCTTGATCGAAAGACTCATCCAGCTGTGTCACATTAACATTAGTGACACACGCATGATTATAGGAGACTGACCAATCAGCACACAGTAAGAATGCAGCGCTTAAAGTGAAATCCAGGTCCTTTTAATTGAAACGGTAGTTTACAAATCCTGTCCTAGCTCAAAGTGTCCCGGATGACATGCATTATCTAGTCACCCTAGTGTGGGAATTATTTTGGTGTTGAAAGATGTGGAGTACAAAGCATTGATATGTGTACCTGATCGTGTAATAAAGATCTTTATTTTTAACGGTATTTGTTGTATTATGTTTTTTGGATATGAAATAATATTATGACTGGGCCGTGCCATTTTTCACCAAGCCTCGTGTCTGCTGTCCCAGTGAACCGCTCTCGAACCTAATATCTGCTACTTTTACAACGACGTTTCCGTATAGATTAGTTCTGTGCGGATTAGTCCAGATACCCATCGACCCACCGGGAAAATCGTTGTGTCAGTTTTTAAGCATTCTTTTAGTTTAAATGGTCGTACTTTCTATTCTATGGATAACCCACAAGTATTGTTAGTATTATTTGGTGGTGCACAATAACTTCATTAATAATTAAGTAAGTGGTAGGAGAGGGGGAATCCAGAGGGTGTTGCGAGAAAAGTTCGAGCCCTTTTTCTGATAATGCGTGTCAGCTAATATTTGTGTTGTACTGTAGATTCACTCTTTCACTGGAAGGGGATTTTCTTGTTTACTACTAAGGTTTCGTTTCCTGTTTTTTTTAACGTGGACTTTAAGGTCAAAGGTAAACTGCGTTACATTATAAACGCTAGAGAGCACGTTTGTTTGCTACGGCGTTTGCTTGCGGCGTTATTGCTGCGCTATAGATACGTCCAGCAGGTGGCTCTCCAGACGCGCTCGGCTTCGGCTCTACGGGCGTAAAATCGCTGGCGAGCGGCGCTCGTTAATCTTCGGCAAACCTCGGTGGCAGGGAATGCAGATGCGGGAGCCGCTCTCCGGACCAGGGGCGGCGATGCGCGTGGGGGGGACAGCGCAGCCAGAAAGTTCAGTCCGGCGGGATCCGGGGCAGACCTGGAAATCTAAATCAGAGGATGTAGATCGCCTTAATACGGAGTGTTTAATTACTGCCGCCACCTTTGTAGACCTGGTGAGTATTTATACTGTATTCATATGATTATGAATATAAGCGGATCTTATGACAACATATGAATGAAAACCATGCATTTATTGAAATGAAAAATAAGCGTGCGATTATGTTTGAAACTTTTAGAATGAATTTGAAAATGCCAGAACTTGCTATCGAGGCACCGTAATATTACGCAATGTTAATGAAAAATGTAAATTTGTTTTTGAGGGAATAATTGCAGGAGATGCTTGCTGTTAAGCGCAGTGTAATTCGCAGATGCCTTTTGTAGGCGGGTTCGGATGCGTGTAGCAGGTGGACGGCGGAGTTTGCTGGAGCGTCTGAAACGGATCTCTGCCCGAATAACGGGCTACGCGGTTTGCGCTACGTCTTTGGCAGGATTTCATTTTAAAATCATTGAACTTGCAATTAAGAACAATTTCTGGAGGCATCTTACGGTTATACTGTCTTAGGCATAATGCAACCTCTGTAACCCATTTGCCCAATTTATGACTGAATGTGTCATTTAGAGAATGTGGCAGTGGAGTAATACTATATTTCATTTGTAATAAAGTCAATTATTATTATGTTCAAATCCTAAACTGTTATGAAATAAATTAATATGACTTTATCCGAACCTCCACGAAGATTATCATTTATATTCCAGTTACTAACCCCATAATTTGTTTTGGTCATTGGACATGTAGAATACGGATGCAGTCCTGCAGTCTCCTTCCTGCATAGGGAATCCATTCCCCTTCCAACCAAACTGTTCTGGCAGTCTTTCTCCTTGGTGGAAAGAATAGGCTGCGAGCTGAGGCCAAGTGTGCTTGCCGTGTGCAGCTTAGTGACAGATGACAATGAGACAGTGGTTACTGTCCCCTGACATCTCCACCGGGCCACAGCCACCGTTACCCCCCCCCCCCCCTTCCTGGTGTTTGGGTCGCTGCAGCCCACTGAGCACCGAGAAGGTTCCTGGACTGGAGACGCGGGGATTACGGGCTGCTTCAGCAGAGCAGATGAATGGGCACAGTTGGCCGTCTCTGCGCCTCGTAAACGGGAATGCAGCGTTGGCCGTTTCTACTGTCCCTCTCCTGCTTGGACCCCGCCCCCCTCCCTACCCGCTACCCCGCAGCAGGACGATAAATCTTCCTGCTCTTAAAGGCACGTGTGTGAGTGACGAGTGACTCATTTCGGCTCCTGCCCTTATCGCGGCTCTCCCCGCCTGGGGGTCGTTTATTTCTGTGATTCATTAGTGTTTTTTTGGAAGCGCCTTTTCACGCTGCTGAGATAACCAGCCCAGGTCCTCAGGGTCCCCTAGCGTCACCTGGCGCACTGCAGGCCCGTTTCGCTCTGGGACTGGGACACAATAACATGGGGGCCATTTAAAGAGCATGATCAGGGTCATGTGATGCTAAAAGGTCAAGCCCTTCATCTGGGTCATGTGATACATTTCATGGAGGAAATGAGATAAAGGTGGTTCTGATATGGGTGCCCTGACCGGAGGTGGTTAGTTCAGGTCCAGATAGTTCAGGTTGGAACAAAATCTTGGCCTGGATCATCGGCCAGGGCATTTCATTTATTTATTCCCTTATGGTTACTAATCATTTCATTATATTTCTAATTACCACTTGGCCTGCTCTCTGGCCCTGACTACCCATCATCCACTTTGTGCAGTTTCCCAATTAGGGGTTAATTACCTCCTGTCCCCCCGCAGAAAGTGGCAGAGAGAGACTCTCCTCCCCGCCATGCTCCACAGCCGCCCCGCCCCCATGCCTCTGCCCCTGAAGGCCCAGTCGCGGCGGTCAGGCAGAGTCCTGACACAGGTCCTGTGTCGCACCCTCAGTCAGAAGGAACGGCGCCCCCCGGTGGCAGCCCCGGTGGAGCACCCCGGCGAGGTGGCCGAGCTCTCCACCCAGACGTCTGCCCCCGGCGTGCTGCGCATCTTCGGCGATGCCGTAAGCGCCGGGGCCAACTACAAGAGCGTGCTGGCCACGCCGTCGTCCAGCGCCCGCGAGCTGGTGCGTGAGGCGCTGCTGCGCTACGCGCTGGCCGGCGCTCCCGCCGGCGACTACGTGCTGTGCGATGTGGTCGGCCGGCCGGCCGGCCCGGCCGGCTGCTGGAGGGCGGAGGGCGTGCGCGTCCTCCGGGACGAGGAACGGCCGCTGCTGCTGCAGGACCTCTGGAGGCCCAAGGAGGGACTGGCCAGGCGCCTGGAGCTGAGGCGCAGGGCCGACGTGGAGGAGCAGAGCGCCAGGGAGAAGGACACCCTCACGGCAGGTCTCTGATCCAGCCTCCTAAGCACTTGGCGTTTCATAGATAAGCTGCCACACAAATAGCTCACAGCCAAATAACAGCTAAATAGCAGGTATGGATAACCTTTAGGTCAGCTGTTCAAACCCAGGTGTGGCAACTCTTCAGCCAATCAGTCCTCTAATTAGTAACCTAATTAGGGATTTTCAGTCAAGACCCTTTCACAATGGCCTTTTCTGGATAAAATCTCCCACCCTGGTTGAGACCATCTCTAGCTTTCTCCAGGATTGCTTACTGTGAGATCAGGGCACTTAGATACGGGGGTAGAATTGCTCTAGATGGGACTGGCTGGGATTTTGGGCCACAGTTCAGCTGAGATGGGATTATGAGCCATGCATTGTGCACGCTGTGCTGCTTGTGAGGAGCCAGGCCAAGTCCTGGGCAGAGCAGAGGCCTTAACAAGCCGTGAGTTTGCGGGGAAACCTGCCGGCGTCTGGCACCTCGTGACCCGAGGTGCTGCCCTCTAGGGGTGGGATCACATATAAAGCTGACAGTGAGGGTTAAACGGAGGTAGATTTCCGCTGTCAGGGGCTCATTTCCGGAATTGCTGGGATCTCCCTAACGAGCGTGGATGGAGGGATCACAGGGGCTGTATTCCTCCTCGCCGCTGATTAAACACCTTCCCGCTGCCTTGTAGTGTAAGTAAGCATCGATTATGATCCTATTCTGACTGCAGTTTGCAAGGGGGTGTCGTGGCCACTTCCTGACGCAGAGCCAGGCGAGTGGTGGTGCTGATGTAGTCCACCCACTCCACCCACTCCCCCTCTCCCCCAGAGCTTGTCCTGCTTGCTGCCTGCCTAGGGGAATCTCTCAGCACTGACCACGCCCCCACCCCCGCCCTGGCTCCCATCAGCACAGACTAATAATTAAGCCCTGTACTAGTGGTCAGCAGTATATCTGTGCCACACTGTCATCACTCCTGGTCTGTCTCTCTCTTCCTGCCCTCTCCATCGCCTCCTTCTGCCCTCGCCCAGGTATCAATGCCCAGGCCCGCCGTCTCCAGAGGACCCGGGCCAAGGGCACGCCAGCGCTGGGCCGCAGCCTGAGCGAGACCAGTCTGGATGTGACGGGCGGCCCCGTGGGGGAGGCCAGGAGGAGTTGGCTGACGCTGCCCAGGCCCCCCAAGGAGGGAGCGCAGAGGAGGGGCGATGGGGAGGTGTGCTTCTCCCTCTATCAGTCCCCACACCTCCTGCTGCTCCAGGGCTACAGCCGGCAGGTACGGAGATCCTGGCATGGGAGCCAGCTTTCAGCAGACAGCTTTCGTCCAAAGATGTTCTGGGTTATGGTCTTTGCTCAAGGGCCCATCAATATGGATCAGCCGTGGGCTTTGAGCCGGCGACCTCGCGATCTCGGACTCCGCAGTCTGACCTGCCAAGCCACACGCCACCAGCAGTCATTGCTCATAGTGCACACATTCTACCTGGTGATTCACAGCAGTTCTGCCTGCGTCTGACTAATGTCCGTTTTTAAGATATAGCACAAGTAGGTGGACTTAAGGATGAAAAATGGCCTCTTGATAATACTGACTGTTGTGGACAAAAATCTGGCATGTTTTTTCTTTACACTGTGTTTTAAGTCGCGCACAGTTTAGGGGAGATTTAGCTCACAGCTCAGCGTTTCCTGTGTGGGTAACGACAGGGATGAGGCGTTATGCTGTCACACGGCAGATATTTTAGGTACCCATGGACAGCTCCCGGCCATCTGATAAACTGGGTGCTTTAGGGTCACCGGTATACAGGGTGTTAGTCTAGAACTTCACTTGACTTGTGACCTTTGGGTTTTGGCTTCAAACAGGTAGGGTTAGGGTTCAAGAGCTGAGCAGTAAATTTCCAGAGGTGTAAACTGTGACGTGTAGAAGTCACTTTAGAGCAGATGGAATGGTTTAGTTACAAGTGATTTAGCTGAGTCGGCCATTTTCATCTTAAAGTGCCTGTCCATCTGTGGCGAGACCGTGGCCCCCTTTAAGAGAAGGACAGCAGTCTGTAGTGTCACCCAGCCGCCCGCATGTCGCCTGCGCACTTTCCTGCTGATCGATGCGGCTTTTCTATGGAGTCATCACTTGGTACGGCGGGTGTGTGTGAGAGACGCCGCGCTGATGCTGGCTTCACTAACAGGACTGCCTGGTGTACCTGCTCAACCGGGACCAGCACACTGTGGGCCAGGAGACGGCCTCGGCCCGGCCCAATATCTGCCTGCTGTCCGGCGACATCCTGCCGCTGCACTGCACCATCCGGAGGGCGCCGTCGGGCCGCTGCCTGCTGCTGGAGCCGGCCCCGCACGCAGGAGTCCTGCTCAACTTCACAGCGGCGGAAAAGCCCACGGCCCTCCGGCACGGCGACCTGCTGTCCTTCGGCTCGCACTACGTCTTCCTGTACAAGGACCCCGTCGGCGGGGGGGGGCTTCCCATTCGGACGCTGCTCAACCTGCACTCACGCCGCCCCCCTCTCGAGCCCGACGGTGCCCCCGGGAGCCGCCCCCCCCCGCCGGGCCGGCACGCGGCCTCCGAGCCCGAACCCGCCCTGGGTCGCGACCCCCAGCGCCGCCGGCTCTGCTTGGCTTTCGACAAGGGCCAGGAGGACAGGCTGGTGGCGAGGATCGTGTCGCTCGCGGAGCCGGGGGGCGACCAACACGAGCTGACCACCGCCTACCTGCTGTGCATGTGCTTGGAGCACTCCGCCGTGACCTTTGACCCTGGAAGCTTTGGGAAGCTCCTGCTCAAGATCGCTAGAAGGATGCAGGCCGCAGTTCAGGTTAGAGTCACAAACAAATCGGTCAGGGCATTTCATTTATTTATTCCCCCATTATATTTCTAATTACCACTCTAATTAGGCATACCACATATGTGTGGTGATTCAATGGACAGGAGTGATTAATAAGAATCGCTGTTAAATGCACGGTGCGTGACAGAAGCTTCGCGAGAACTAGGCCCTGAATCTGCTCCTCGGGCCGTGTTTCGGGGGGAGCTCCAGGCCCAGAAAGGGGCCGCCAGGGTCACAGGCCTCTTCCGGCATGCCGAGAGGTGGGAGCGGCAGCCGCTGGACAGCAGGCCCTGTCCCCGGGGCGCGCTAGGCTGCAGTTAAGAAGCCTTTTTTTCCCGGGAAGTCTTTTGGAAATATTTGTATCTGTGTATCTGGGTGAAGTAGTTGGCAGCCATCCTGGGTCCCAAACTGCGTGCCTGTGAACATGGTGACAGCATGTCCTTCCTCAGTGGCCGGGGCTGCGCCTATTTCCGTCCCATCAGACCCATGGGAAGTGGGCTGGTACCCAAAAGCTGGCTACCTGTCCCCGAAAGCCCGGCTCGCTGTCCCCGAAAGCCCAAATAGCTGTCCCCGAAAACCCAAAAGGCCAGCTAGCTATACCCAAAAGACCGGCTCTCTGTACCCAAAAGTTAGCTTGCCGTACCCGAAAGACCAGCCAGCTGTGCCTGAAACGCTCAGTTAGAGGAATAGTTAGATTTGGATTGTCGCTCCGTGGTTCGGGTTCCAGGTGCCGCAGTCCTCTTGTGTCCTGAATCAAAGGGCTTGACCTGAGATAAGAGAGACTTTCAGAGGGAGATGCATGTGTGCACTACCAAAGACACACAGTGCAAGCAAGTAAACAGTGCAAATGAAATTACATAATAAACAAACCGTACATAGTGCATAGTACATAGTGCATAGTACATAGTGCATAGTGCATAGTGCATAGTACATAGTGCATAGTACATAGTGCATAGTACATAGTGCATAGTGCATAGTACATAGTGCATAGTACATAGTACATAGTGCATAGTACATAGTGCATAGTACATAGTGCATAGTACATAGTACATAGTACATAGTACAGAAACAGAAAATCCAGAAGCAAAATACTAAGGAAATATGTATATGATAAGTATATGAGAAATTAACCAAAGCATTGGAATTTTAGTACATTAAATGATTTGACTTTGACCTGCTTCATTTCCTGCTTAAAGGGGCAGCTGCACGCTTTGCTCTCACACATTCAGGTAAAACAGAGACGCAGTCGCTGTGAGTTATGCTTTGCTCTGTAGGTGTATCTGACACAAACAGTGCGTGTTTTCACACCAGCTAGCCCGCGGTTTTGACGACTCCGTTGTCACAGGATACCAGGGCTCAGTCCTGGTTGTCCTCTATCGGAAATCCATCACTTAGTCGTTCCGCGTTCCCTTAAGGCGAGACACCGTGACGGATGCTCCCCCGGTGTCTCTTTTCCTTTGGCGTGTGATTTTTATGGATGGCTAACGGTTATGTGTGTCTCGCAGGAGAGGACGAGGGAGCTGACGGGGAAGCCACCTCAGCAGTAAGTATCCAAGCCGGCCCCCCTCCTCCCACAGGACTGTAAGGCGCCGGCCGTCTGCTCCCGTTGATAGACCACCTGCTGCTTAGGCTCAGTTTCGGCTTGGGCCGGGGCTGCAGACCACATCCCAAGCAGCCGCTAAGTGACTTAGGTCATCTACTTCCATGTATAACCCGGATATTTTCCTAAAGCAGTATAAGCACTTTTCTTGTACTGTCAGGGTCATCCCCTTATTAACCTTAACTAGTACCCTAGCTTCTGTAATAATGATGATATCATTAATTATTATTAATAATAGTAATAAGAAGGGCGCCAGCGAGCGGCTCTCGTCTCGCGGCTCGCGATCACCCTGCCGCTGCTTCCTCCCGTCTCCCAGCCAGGAGCATCCTGCCGGCCTCTCAGACCTTGTTCCCTGCCTGCAGCCCCTCCTCTTTTGGATGTCCAACGCCATTGAGATCCTGCACTTCGTTCGGCAGAAATTGGCCACGTATCTGAAGCACGGCGAGCAGTCGGACACCCGCGGTAAGGCCGGGAGTCACGCGGCCTTATGAGGCAGCCGTCAGGGCTGCAGCTCTGAAAATGCTGGCTGTGTGATTGGCTGGAGGCGGAACCACAGGAGCCAATCCGCACACGGGTCGGACAGCAGTGCCGGCTGCAGGTTCAGGGCCAAAGAGTGGTGGTCTAGGCTGATACTAGGAAATAGGAGAGGGCGTGAAGCAAAGTGATGAACTTGGAACCCCCCTTCTTGCCAAAAGTCCCTGTTATTTAGAGGAAGGTTCCTTACAAGATGAATGCCCCCTATGTAACTGGCTTGCCGCAGAAGGTCACAGCCATATCCGAGGCTGATTTAATTACCCGGGCATTGGAAAGCCGGCCTCTTTCAATAAGCCGCCATTAGCGGCAATTGTGTTCGGGGACGCGGTGAAGCCCTTCCTGTAGGTCACGGGTGGTACCTGCTGACAGATGTCCCACAGCTGTCCTCTGTCCGCCCGGCACATTTGCTGTAATTGTGCTGAAGTTGCATGTTTCAGATGGAAAATCGAGTGGAAGCAGGAGAGGCATATTAAGCCAACAGCAATTTAATGTAGTTATATTGCAGCGATCTATATCTTGTCTATCTGTTTATAGAATAATAACTCTCCCCTTTACACTCATTGGTATACAGCTGTTTGTAGTCAGGTTAAGGCATTTACACATTGACTGAGTGCATTTTGTTATTAGCACTGTCTAAATATGCTTGTCAGGTTTTCAAGGAAATGTGGTCAGGCAGGAATCTAATTTTAATTTTATTTGATTTGTTTTTAGATGCAAAAGAATCTGTGATCACTGCTGCTGTGTTAGCCAGCGAAGACGGTGTGTCCGCCCTGGAGGAAGTGATCATGTCAGCATTTCAGCAATGCGTGTACCACATGACCAAGGTACAGGAAGTGACAGAATCATCATTTCAGTAGTATGTGTACCATGTGACGAGGTTACATGACATGAAAGTGTTAGCATCTCAGCAATTCAAGTGTGAATCTCAATACCAAGAACGCAAAACCGTACTTGTGGTCTTGGCAAGAATAGTCTTGCTACCTTGCTTTCTAAGAACAAACTTGGTGGGCAATGAATCATGGGATTGGTCTTGTTTAGCGAGAATACAACCGATGTACCCTTGATATTTGGTGCGGAGCAAGAACAATATCTGGGGATATTTACCGTCCTCTATTTTTGTGATCTTAGTATTGGAACTGGCCGGCAATGGAAAATGATGTAAAACAGGTACATGAGAACATAAGTACAGTCAAGTAGGCATATTGAGATTCACCCAGTGTACCACAAGACCAAGGCACAGGAAGTGACAGCGGCTGCATTTCAGCAGTTAGTGTACCACAAGACCAAGGCACAGGAAGTGACAGCGTCTGCATTTCAGCAGTTAGTGTACC